>CAUYUJ010020774.1:30000-32380 GCA_963575745.1 Prorocentrum cordatum | reverse complement strand
GCCGATTGCAACACTGTAGCTGGTCACGCCGGGCCCCCATGTGGCCCCCTACACCCCACTGCGTGACGCCGAATCCTGCTGCAGCTGCACGCCCTCCCCCTCGCACGCGCACACTCCAACACTGTAGCTGGTGACATTGGGCCCCACATCCGACTCTAACAGTGTAGCTGGTGACGTTGGACCCGACATCCGGATTGAACATCCCGCTGAGCAGCACCACTGCCCACTGCCACCACCGAGATTTTCTCACAGGCGCCGATCCCAACACTGCAACCGGTCACGCTGGGATCCCATGTGGCCCCCCAAACCCCGCTGAGCGACGCCGATTCCTACTGCAATTATACGCCCGCATTGCACGCGCCCATTCCAACACTGTAGCTGGCGACGTTGGGCCCACTTCCGGATTCCACATCCCGCTGAGCAGCACCGCTGCCCACTGCCACCGCCCAGATTTTTCAAGGCGCCGATCCTAACGCTGTAGCTGGTCACGCCGGGCCCCCATGTGGCCTCCTACACCCCGCTGAGCGACGCCGAATCCTGCTGCATGTATTCGCCCCCACGCGCACGCGCACACTCTAACACTGTAGCTGGTGGCGTTGGGCCCCACATCCGACTCTAACAGTGTAGCTGGTGACACTGGGCCCCACATCCGAATACAACATCCCGCTGGGCAGCACCACTGCCCACTGTTACGGCCCCGATTTTCTCACAGGCTGGCGACGTTGTACGCGTTTTATAAACACACTTTTACGCCTTCTGTTGCTGTGTCGGGTATTCGTGCTGTGCAGGCGCGCGCCGAGGAAACGTTACTTAAGACCGGTTTTTTCCTTAATGGCCGCTTCTGCAAGGCAGGTCGTTGGTGTTCAGTAGGGTTGTCGCTCCAGCTCCGCCTGCCCCCCTTTCAAGGTCCCCCCGAGCGCTCATACAAAGCTGGCTAACTTAAAGAGGCGTCAATGTAAAGGCCTATTTCCGGATTCTCCATCCCGCTGGGCAGCACCACTGCCAACCCCCACCGCCCAGGTTTCTCAAAGGCGCCGATCCCAACACTGTAGCTGGTCACGCTCGGTCCTCACGTGGCCTCCCATACTCCGGAGAGCGACGCCGAACCTTGCTGCAACTGCTCCCCCCGGGCCCACATTTCGCACAGGCACTGATCCCAGCACTGTAGCTGGTCATGTTTGGGCCGTCGTTCTGGCACGCGCAGATTCCAGCATTGTAGCTGGCGACGTAGAGCACCATACTCGAATTTCAGATCCCGCTAAGCAGCACCACAGCCCAGTGCCACTGCCCTCCCACTCCGCCCTTACCTCCTCCTCCACCTCCACATCAACGTCGCCGTCGTCCTGGCCTACCCTGCCCTCCACGTCCACGTCCCCAACCTCGTCGTCCTTCCCACCTCAAGCTCCACTGCCAGGTCCGCCACAGCCATGAGAGACGGCTACTGTGTGCAACGGGCGGGGGGAGGAGGGGGCCGAGGGCAGGGGGGGAGGAGAGGGCAGACGTCGCCTAGGCGGTCCGGGAGGGCGCCGCCCGGGCCAAGACGATCGACTCCACGCAGACCCCGAAGTACTCAACACAAACCTCCAGGGCGTCGACCGAGGGCGCACCGGCCAGCGTCCACTGGGCAACCCGCCCCTGTGCCGTCCCAGGAAGCGCCTGCCTCCACTCCCAGGTGCCAGCACACATCGCCAGAACATGTTCCAACGATGCTGCCGCACACCCGCAGAGTGGGCATGGTTCTACGCTCTCCTGGATGTCCTCGTGTAGCCACAGGCACAGCGGCAAGTGCCCGCTGATCCGCGCGAACATCCACGCCGCGAAGAAACGCCAGGTCCGCCTACTCCACGGCGCCCACTGCAACTGAATTGGGAACGGGGTGCGAAGCGGTGCTAGGGCCGCGTAGGGGAGCGTGGACAGCTGGGCCTCGAACCATGCCTGCTCAGATCGGCGGATGGCTGGTGCCACAACCGACAGCTTCCACTTCGCAACCCACGCCTTGCACTGCGCCCGGTCGTCGCGGTTGATGGCCGAAGTGTCACAGAACACAGCGAAAGGCTGGATGCGCAGGTCTGCAATGAGCGCGTCGGCGTGATCCAACCAAGTAGCACCTGTGACGGACCGGGCCGCGATGCATGCCTGCCGAGCCACCGCCCGGCCCGGTAAGAGGTCGATCCTGGCCCTCGTGGTGACGATCCGCTTGAGGACCAGGGCGGCCACCCGGTTTAATAGGCGCATCTCTGAAAATACTCTGACGTGCCCCCCCGCACCCAACGAAACCCCTGGCCGCAAACCGAGCATAAACTTGGCGGCCGAGTACATAGCCTCGTTAAGCTTGCGCGCGACCACCGCCCACCCGCCTGCGTAGGAAGCCAGCGGCTCC
>CAUYUJ010020774.1:0-25000 GCA_963575745.1 Prorocentrum cordatum | reverse complement strand
AACCCCAACCACAGGAAACCATAAGGAAACCATTAAAAAAAGCAGTTCATCCTCCTACTGGGAGGGAACTCGCAGCTTGCCCCAAGAAACGTAAGCTGGCCAGGAGAGACACCTGTTCAGGTGAGGGTTTGGGAGAACAGGCAACTGGGCGGCGAAAGCGCGTTCTGCAGAGGACCTGCATCTTGCCGCCGTAAATGGAGCACTCGTTCGACGAGGACGCCAGGATTGCAACATTCGGGGGGCCGTACGTCCGCGCAGCGTCCAGCACGGTCGCCAGATCGAACGCCGCGTCCTTGTCGTAATCACGGCCCCGCGTCAGGCGATCCATGTACGCGTCGTCCCGCAAACCTTGGCGGCGCGCACAGGGGAGGTGGGGGAGGGAAGGGGGAAAAGCTTCTTAGAAGCGCCCCTGCTTCTTAAAAGGCGCGTGCCTTCTCTATAAATGTAAGGCCGGCGCCTTCCAAGAAGCAGGGTAAGTCTAAGCAGCTTCCCCCCTCCCCCTGTCCCCCTGTAGCGCGCGTTGTCCTGCGGACCGCTGGCAAACATGGACCACACCCGAGCCACCGACGCGTGCATCTCCTCTGGGTACGGCACCCCGGCCAGCGCTCGGACGTCCCTCTGCCTCGAGGTGATCCGCCCGCCTGGCTCCGAGGGCCGCCCGGGTCCAACCCCCGAGGATCGGACCCGGCTGCTCCCGTCCCAGCCATCCAAGAGGGGCAGGAGGACGATGGGGAGGACGAAGGGGAGAAAGAAGGAGGACGAGAACGAGGGGGGGGAGGAAAGAGATGAGGACGATGGGGGGATGAAGAGGAGGACGAGGAAGAGGAGGACAAGAAGAACTGATCGACCCCCCCACACCCATCCAAGAGAATGGCAGGCATGACTTTGAGAAGACACGCGGTGGCATGGACGAACGAGATGCGCCGGCGGTCGCGCCTGCCTCTTTTACTTGTGTACATGTTGGCTGCACGGCACGCGACTGCCGAGGGACAACCTCCTGTTTCGGTTCTTCTTCCTTTTTCATAATAATCCGAATGGTCCGCCTCAATATCGTCCTCTTCCTCCTCCTCCTCGTCCTCCTCCTCTTCCTCATCCTCCGCCTCATCATCATCATCATCCTCATCATCATCGTCATCATCATCATCACCACCAAAATCAGCATCACCATCACCATCAGCATCATCATCATCATCATCGTCATTATCAACATAATCCTAGCAATTGCCTACGAGTGCGAAACGCAGGGCAATAGTCGCTGCAGTGTACCGTTTCGAATCCACACAGACAGTCAACATTTTGCCAACTCACCATGGATTCGAGCATCCTATTGATCCTGTCAATAAGCTCTTGGTCTGGACGTTGCTGCACATGAGATTGTGAAAATTGTCCCATGCTCCGCCTCGTAGGGGGGGGGCACTTGATGCCGTGGCAAGGGTGTCCGTTAAGCGCGAGCGTAGAGTTAGTTTCGCATGTGAAGTAGCTGGCCGAAGGAAGGGAGGACGGTCCTGCGCACACCGTTCGACTGAAAGCCACACCGCTGCACATCAATGATCCTAAGATGGGTCCGTCAACACTCATGCGGAGGGCAAGGATAGAGCGGCAAACGCTAACGAGGGAAGCGTTAGCACTGCCCCCCCCGCGGCCACCCCAGCGCAGGGACACAGCGCACGGGCGGACGTCAGTCTCTAGTTAACGCCCTTAGCTGCGACAGAGCGCACCAGCCCGAGTTCGGCACGTCCAGAGGGCAGTTGGTCAGCCTTCACAACTTCCCACGGGATTTCGGCCTCCGCGGTGCACAACCCAAGAAAGGTTTCACTGCACACGCGGGAGGGAGAAGAGCACCCCCGACACAGCCCAGTGGGAGAAGCCAAAACGGGCTGGCGAGCCCCACATGGACAAGAGGGCGCCGGCGCACGCAGCCCGGCGATCGGCCCAGAAGGCCATCACAGCCTGCCGCCACGCCGCGGTCCGCGCCAGAGCGCTCGGAGCAAGGCTCCAACACGTTCAGGGGGCACTCGAAGCACAGCTCTGACATACCCCCCCAAAATACTCCTTCTTCACCAGCGCCCGTTCTCGCCCCACTGATCGCCACGGCCCCAGCTGCTGCGCCAGCTCTGCCAGTTGCCCGAGCTCCCTCCTCAGCTCCTCGACGGCCAGCGGCTCTGCGAGTCCCGGCATGGAGCTCCCAGAGCGTCGGCCCCGCCCATCGGCGACGCGCGGCAACCCGCTGACGCTGCGGCCCCTGACTTCCACGACGCTTCACTCCTTCATCCCCAGCGCCTCCTGGCCATTTGCCCCCAGAGGACGCGCGCGCCGTCGGCGGGCGGCCCCCGGGCTGCGTCGATACTAGGCGCTTCCCGCCCCGTCTGCCACGAACGCCAAGGCCTCCAGCACTGCCGACACAAAGTCGGCGGATGTCGGGCCCCCCTCCTCAGCGGCCGCAGCGTTGACCTCTTCCCGCGGTACCCAATGCCCCCCCAGCTCCTCTCCCACCCCCGCCATCAGGTCCGCGAGCGTCGGGCGCAACTCAGGGCGGCAAAATTCAGCGAGCCACTGCTCCCAGCCAATCGATGCTTCGTCTGTCTCGCTGTCGCCAGGACGGTCGTGTCCCAATCGAAAGACTCGAGGAGGAAGGAGTTGTAGTCGGCGAAGAGCCAGCCTCCTGCTGACGCGCGACCACCAGACCCGACGATGGCGGAAGCGCCAGCGCGCGCCTGGAACATGACCCAGCGCTTCCCCAACTTCTGCACCCTCTTCTGTCGTTTGGCGTTCCGACCGTCTGGAGCCACGTCTCCCGGAGACGCAGGACGCCATGCGAGGGTGGCCACGAGGTTGCGCCGATACGCCGCCCTGCCACGGAGGGCCCGGTTGCGACGGAGCGACGCACCAAACGCACCGTGCTGGATCCACTTGTCCCACGATGTCCTGACCTCTCCATCAGATGCCTGGCCTCGAAGAGCAACCGCCCTGGCTTCGGCGCAGGGCCAGCGACATAGCCCCCCGACTCCTGGTCAATTACCCCTCCGATCACTTTGGCAATTCCCATCACAAGCCACTGGGGTGCCGCGACATCACATTGAGCGCCTGAATCTCTGGAAAGAAGAATACGGGCGCCCGACACTGAGGACAGTGGAGCATCCCCATGAGATGTCTGCATGCTTCGCAACAGACAAGGGAGCCGTCGCCCCACGGCGGGGACAAGAGAAGCTTCGCCTTGAACTCTGCCAGCGCAGGGGCGTCGTCGTCATTGCCGCGGATTAGATGGAGAGACTGCCGTGGTCGACTCCAATCTATACAGCCTCGCACTGGCCGCGGATCAATCTTCACGCCATGGAACCATTGGTCATAGTCCAGGGCCCACGAGACTGTCGGGGCCACGGGGCCAGCAACGAAAACTCTAAAGATCTCACGAACATTACTCCAAGTTGGACGCAATTCTGCGGCGAGCGAACCATCTGGGAAAATCCCGCATGCGGCCCTGTGAAGGATTCGGGACGAGAACGTCATGGCGCACGAACCTGACAGCACATGCGGATCGCCCAGGTGCAGACGCTTGCATCAAGACCCCGTGCACAGCAGTCCCTCGACCACCCGTTCTGCCTAAGCCAAAGCGGGCACTTCTCGGGGCCCTCTCCGCGCATCATCTCCAGGGCTCGACGGGCCAGCTCATACCACGCTGGAACTATCCTCTCCTGCCTCGACGACACTGTCATCGACGGCCAGATAGTTGGCTCTGTGAGTGGGAAGAACGTTGAGGTACTTGCACTGTCCCGTTCCACTGTTGCCCCTCTCCTGGGCAACCACGGGGCCAGCCATCGACTGGATCACGGGGGCGACGTCGAGCGGCACAACGATGGCCGCGTGCTGATGCTTCGCAGACGGCGCGATCCTGACGTAGATCAGTTCGAGCGAAAGCAATCGCAGCGAACAGTTTCTGCATGCGCGGATCAGCAGCTGCTGTTGGTCGTGGGCTTCTTGATATCGCGGCCGCCTAAGGGCCTACGACGCAATCACTGGGCGGCCGCGCACGACCGAAGCTCGTGTACCAGACGGGTGGCTCGGCGACGGCGTCGTCTGAATCCCCAACTATTTCAACGCCCAGGGTTCGCGCGGCGTCGACGAGCAGCATGGCGAGGGCGTGCGGGAAGCGCGCCCAAGCCCCGTCATAGCCTCCACCCTCAACGATGTCCACGATGATCTTCGCTTCTACCAAACCTCCCAAGCTGAGTACATCTGCCGCGCTGTGCCTCGCCCAGTTGACGATGAGCGATGCCAATCGCTCGGCTCCCTCGTCCCCGAAGTCACTGTACCAAACATATGCGCGTCGCTTCTCGTGCAGACGCATGGGTACCAATACGCGCGGCACGCCGGGAAGCTCGCGAGACTTTTTTGCGCTGTAACGCACGCGGAGGAATCGATCGGCAATACCACGCAGCAGTGGTGTTAGTGTTCTCAATAGCTCTAGCAGCGCGTCGCCGATGAGATCTCTCACGGTAACCAGCGGCGTGGCCTGGAGGTCCTCACACATGCACCTGAATGCATGCGACGCTGGGCCCGAGCCATGCGCCTCTTATAATTTTCTGGCGATGTTCGTCATCGTCACCACGGCCTGGAGGCCTTTGCCATCGTTCTCCGGCGCGGGCAGGCTCGGCATGCTCCAGGTAATCTTTCGCCGCGTCCCCCTTTCCAGCCAACAGCCGCTGCAGCTCTTCCTCAGACAAATGCGGGTCCTTCGGCGGCGTTCGCACCCCCGCAAGCTGGAAGCACATCCGCCCAAAAGCTTGGGGCAGTTTGTCGGTGGCGTGAGGGTGACGGGCGTTGCCTCGGGCTCTCGGCGCTGCGTAGATCGCGCAGGGGATGTGCCGGCACAGCCTACACGATCCGCCTCAGCCTCTCTTTCTGGTTCCTGTCCCTCTTCTTCGGCCTCCTGGGGGGATTATGATTCACCTCCTGCTTCTGACTCGCCGTTTCTTCGGACTCGCTGCCTTCGTTGGAGTGCGATCCCTCCTTCGAAACAGACGAAGTCGCATGCAGTGAGATGCGAGCCCGGGTACCAAAAAGGCGCTCTTCTGGGCGCTCTTCTTTGTTTTCTTTTGTCTCAGGTACCTCGACGGGCGAGTCACCGGGCACCGCCACTCGCGGGCCCCGAGGTGTTTCGACTTGCGGGTCATCGGGCACCGCCACAGACGGGTCCCCAGGCACCTCGGCAAGCTTGTCCCCAGGTACTGCCACAGGCGGGCCTTGGGGCACTCGGAGTCGCGGTCCCTCGGATACCTCGACAGGCGCATCATCACAGTAGGGATTGGGGCCGTCAGGGGGTTCGGGGCGAGGGGCTCGCGGCACAGCCGCGAGTCCCCTCTGCCTCCATAGCGTTCATGCCAGCCTGAAGACCCTCCAGGAACTCCTTGAAGTGTTCGTCGTGCTCCAAGTCAGATTTTCTGCTTTCCCCCCTGCACCTCGCTGGCGTCCACCAGCCTTTCTTCAGGCCCATCTGGATCGTCCAAGTTGTCTAGCGCCTGCTCCGCTATCGCTATTCAGTCCTCGCACACCTCTCGGAAGAGCTCCTTCTCGTGCTCAATAATTTCAGCGCGAGCGCAATGCATGTGGGCACCCGCCCAATAGCTGTAGCTGGCCGAGCGCAGCAGTTTTCGCACCACTCCCCTGCCCCTAGACGCCGCTTCATCCGACCAGAAGACTCCTCCTCCTCCTCCTCCTCCTCCTCCTCCTCCTCCTCCTCCTCCTCCTCCTCCTCCTCCTCCTCCTCCTCCTCCTCCTCCTCCTCCTGCCCCTCCTGCTCCTCCTGCTGCTTTTGCTCCCTCTCGTTCCCTCCTCCCCTCGCCTCCCTCCCCCTGTTCCTGCTTCTCGTCCCCTACACCCCTGGAGCCCTAAATATTCGAAGCCTCCCCCCGTCCTCCTGGGGACGATTCGGCGCTCGAGTTTGCGGCTGGGGTCGCCCATGCTCTGCACCAGCAGCCCTGGCACCTTCCCGGGGGCGGCAAAAACGACGCCTCCCGAGGCGACCTTACGTGACGGGCCCCTCACCCTCGAGCAGCTCCCCTCTGGCCGCCTGCCATACCCTCTCGGAGCAGGGCGAGGAGAGCCGTCACGGCAGGGGCCCCGCCTGCCAGGGGCCGGCCAGCCCAGACCTCCGACGCCGCGGCTGCTGTCGCGGCGCAGATCCCGGGAGGTCCCGGAGCTGGCCAGGCAGCAGAGACAACGTCCTCGCGAGGAGCACCCCGGCAGTCGAGCAGGGCTCGGCGCCCAGGGCCGCGCAGCGAGCGCCAGTTGTGGAGGTCGGGGTGCTCTTTCCTCGCTCGACTGGCCCCGAGCCTGACTCTGCTCGGGGGGCGGCCAGGAGAGGGGCGTCCAAGAGAGGGGGGGGCGCGAATCATGGTCGGCGGCACGTGCGCAGCCCAGGGGCGGGGCCAGGAGCGCGTTGAGACAAGAAGAGGCGCCATGAAATCTGGGGAGACATCATGGCCCCCCCATGACATCCACCCCCCCCAAGTCATCACCCCCCTCTTCGCCGCCTCCGAGACTCTTCATCCTGAGAGATCATTGTTGACGGCCCCCTGGACCGGCAAGAGCCCCCAGGAGACCGCGCGAACCTCCCCTCGTGATTTTTGTCGCGGGGCCAGCCCAGGCATGCGACGACCTGATTTTCAACTTACGGTCCCCAGAAGTCCCGACCCTTTCCCCAGGGCAGGTTCTCATCGCCGGTAAATGTGTGGGCGGTTCTGGTTTCCGGCCAGAAGCATGCCGTCATGTGTTTTCCGTGACGCCCGTGTTCCGCCTCGCCAACACGCCGTAGCCTGGCCCATCCTAGCCCAGCAACGACTGAGAGAGAGGGGGAGGGAGGGATGGAAGGACGTGAAGGAGAAGGAGGAGGAGGAGAAAGCGGGAGGATGAGGAGGAGGAGGATAGTCATACTACTGTTATTACTGTTACCACCGCTGCTACTACTACTACTACTACTACTACCACTACTATTACTACTACTACTACTACTACTACTACTACTACTACTACTACTACTACTACTACTACTACTACTACTACTACTACTACTACTACTACTACTACTACTTACTACTACTACTACTACTACTACTACTACTACTACTACTACTACTACTACTACTACTACTACTACTACTACTACTACTACTACTACTACTACTACTACTACTACTACTACTACTACTACTACTACTACTACTACTACGACTTACTGACTACTACTACTACTACTACTACTACTACTACGACTACGACTACTACTACTACTACGACTACTTACTACTACTACTACTACTACTACTACTACGACTACTACACTACGACTACTACTACGACTACTACTACTACTACTACTACTACTACTACTACTACTACTACTACTACTACTACTACTACTACTACTACTACGACTACGACTACGACTACGACTACTACTACGACTACTACGACTACTACTACTACTACTACTACTACTACTACTACGACTACTACTACTACTACTACTACTACTACTACTACTACTACTACTACTACTACTACTACGACTACTACTACTACTACAATTACTACTACTACGTCTACTACTACGGAGGAAGTGGAGGAGAAGGAAGGAGGAAGGAGGAAGGATGAGGAAACGGAGGGGTAGGAGCGCGATGAGGACCCCCAAGGGTTCGCCCTTGCTCTGTTCCTGCACGCCGGCACGCACGCCGCAAGGCGTCCACGGCCTGTGCGTGCCCCCCCCCCGCCCCCTGGGTCCCTTGGGCCCCCCTCCCGCCCCCCCCTCCCCCCCTTCCCCCCGCGCTCCTCCGCCCCGCGCCAAGGTCGCTCGCCTATATCCCAGGCGCGCTCTCTCGCGCACACTGATCGGACTTCCCGCGGCCGCTGGCGCCCGAGGTTTCCTCCACGGCGCGGGCGGGTCTGGGGGGGGGGTCGGGAGAGGCCGCGCCCCGACCTTCGGAGAGGCCGGGGCCGTCGGAGACGTCGGAGACGTCGGAGACTGGAGCTTCTTCAGCTCGAGGGCCTTCTTCGCGGCCTGGGGGGCAGCAGGCTCCCAGAGGAGCAGGGGCGGAAACCCTGGCCAGGCGAAAGAAAGGGCGGGAGCGGTCTGGAGTCTGGTCCTGGCTGGATGCTTTCCTCGGGGGGGTCACTCTTGTCCCACACCCCCCCCCCCGGCGCCCCTGGGCACTGGTTTTCGCCAGCGAGCGAGGGGGGGAAATGAGAAGGAGAACGCCTTCTCAGAAGGCGGCGGGACTTCTAAGAAGACTGCACGCCTCCTGAGAATTTGTTTCTGATCACCGGAGACAAGGCTTAGAAGACTTCTCAGGAGGCCCGGGAACTTCCGAACCTTCTGGGAAGGCCTTCTCCTTCCCTAGGGAGCCCACAAAGGACGTACGCGCCCAACTATGTACATGAACACGGCCCTCAATCCGCGAGACCCGCCGCGTGTTACAAACATTCGCGCAATGCGTACTGTCGAAACCAGCGTGGATTCATGTACGTGTACGTCCTTCTTTCGCTCCTGATTCTCGCTTCCCCCCCATCGCTCGCCGCCGACTTTGGGAGAGGAGGCAGAGGGAGGGACAGGGGAACTCGCAGATCACCGGATGTCTGCGAAGCGCCAGCGCTGCCGTGCGCACGCAGCCTGCCACTGCCCGCCGAGAGGCCCGGTGCAAGAAAGACTGGCTGGGGGCACGGGCCGCGGGGCACACGCGTGCGTCACGGATTCGGTGCCAGCGCGGCCTCGCGAGGAGGAAGAAAGGGGGGGGAGAGGAGGGGGGGGAGGAGGCAGGAGGAGGGGGGGGAGGGAGGGGAGGGAGGGGAGGCCTCGAGGGGAACCCCTCCTTCCTTGGCCTGATCGGGGTTTCCTGCCCCCCAGAGGCTCTGGGCTGCTCCCGGGGCCCCCTATCAGGCCGAGGCAACATGAAGAGGAAGGATCTGGGATAGAGGGCCAAGGAGGAGAAGGACGACGATCGAGGGACGAAGATCGAGGCTCGAGGACAGAGGATAGAGGATAGAAGGGGGGGATGACGATCGAGGATCGAGGGTCGAGGATCCAGGAGGACGACGATGAGGATCGACGATCAATGAGCGAGCCTAGAGGATTCGAGGGCCGAGGGCCGAGGATCGATGAGGACGACAGTCGAGGATCGAGGATCGAGGATCGAAGGAGGAAGGGCAGGAAGGGGAGGAGAGGGGAGGAGGGGAGGAGGGGGAGGAAGAAAAGGAGGAGAAGCACCGAGGCGTTCGACGCTCCTGGCCCCTTCGGGCGCCTCTTGAGGCCTGGGAGAGGCAGGAGAGGGAGAAGAGAGGGCGGGACGGCAAGGAACCGGTATCGCAGCCGTTGGCACGAAACCGGTATCTTCTGAACGAGTGCCCGTGCGCTGATAAAACAACGAGTGCGCAGACTTCTGCTGCGTTGCCTTAAGATTGTCTATTCATCTTGGTGAGGCCCTCCGGGAGGCGGCGCGGGCGGCAACCGGCAGAGCTTTTGCAGAGGCTGCCAACGGCGGGGAGCATCAACGGACGGAGGCCCATCTCCTCCGTCCGTCCTCCTTCATCGGTACCTCGCCCTGGCGAAACACTGGAGGCTAACACGCTCCGACCCCCTCCTCCCCTCCCTCCTCCTCCTCCTCCTCCTGCTCCTCCTCCTCTTCTTTCTCATTTCTATTATTGTCAGCAGTACTATTAATAGCATTAAGAATGTTAGTATTAATAATACTACTCTTACTACTATTGTTAGTACTAGCATTGGCATTACTATGGTTATCACGATGATTTGCAGTAGTACTACTGCTAAGCCAAATCTTACTATCAGTATACTCAGTGTTAATGAGATTAGTCATCTTATTCGTTTTGGACTTAACCATATCATTGTTACTACGCATAATTAAATTACTATGACTGGCATTGTCGATATCATTGTTATCAGCAGTACTAATAATATTAGTTGTCGTGGTATTAATGGTATGGTTCGCCTTTTTATGCTTGCAATTAGAATGTGCAGCACTCGTCTTCTTCACGTTAGTCATCATAGTAGTCTGAACATTACTCGTCGTATTCGTATGATGCGTATGTTTAGCCGTTGTCATATTATTGCTCGAAATAGCCATATGGTTCGTCCTAGTAGCGGTGTGTTGGTTGTTCTTATTATTATAAGTATTCGCATTAGTAGTGTGCTTATTATTAGTCGTGAGTAGTATAATGATTATTGGTAACATGTGTTTTGATAGTATTCGTACGATGTTAGTACTGTAATTCAAATAATAACATTAAAATGAGGGTAGTATAAATAATAAGCAGCAAAATTGGGTTATTCAACATTAAGTGATCATAATAGCACTGAATGAATATTGAGAGTCGCATTAAGACATTAATGTACTGAGCACGGTATGTTTAGAGTATACGTCTGCGTATGGATAGTAATAGTAATGATAAAAACTGCATTATTAGTATTAGCAGTTCTATGTTTACTATTATTCGTCTTAGTATGACCCGTCTTCTTCGAAATATTCCTACTATTCCTATTCGCCATCTTTTGTTCTAAATTTCCAGATGCGAATTGATACGATTATCACTAAGACCATGATTCAATGTGTTCCTCTTCTGTTTGTTTGTCCTCGTATTCCTCATCGCCCTCCTTTTCCTCCTTTTCCTCCTCCTCCTCCTCCTCCTCCTCCTCCGCCTCCGCCTCCGCATCCGCCTCCGTCTCCTCCTCCTCCTCCTCCTACTTCTCCTCCTCTTCCTCCTCCTCCTGGCGAAACACTGGAGAGTACCACGCCCCGACATCCCAGGTATACAGGCGAGGTGGGTGGGTGGGTGGTGTTCAGTCGTCTGCCGTGCCCGGGTCCCGGCTGCCTGCTTCTCGGCCTTGGACAGGCCATACCTGTTTTCCTCCCTGGTGTGCGACAGGAAGGCAGTCCATTCGGCAGAGCTGATAGTCTTGCTGTTGTTGGTGTCCATGGTCTCAAATGTCTTGCACCACTCGTCGAATGTGATGGCGCACTTGTTGCGCTTCTTGAAGATCTCAAACACCTTATCGTCGCCTCCACTACTCAGGAACTCCTTCTTCGTGATCGAGCCATCGCCATCCCTGCAAGGAGCAAAGAAGATAAGCGAAGCCATGAGAGTGGCACTGAAGCAAAAACAAGTTGGTCAGCTGACAAGCGAATGACGATGAAGTCAGCTAGTGGCAAGAACGGTTGACAACACAAAAATTCTCTACAAAAAGCCAGCTGTAAACGGATGAGCCTGACGTCCACGACGACGACTCCAGAAGAATAGCCCAAGCGACAAGCAGCATGTGAGAGCCCAGTGTTATCCCGAAAATATGTTCCTCGACCACGCTCCGAAGTTTAATCATCATCGAGAACATGTTGCCGATCCACCGGTTATTCCCCGTCGGGACCCGAACCATCTCTCTCACCAGCCCTGTGTGGCAGACATCTCAGCATCATTTCGGGAGTCGCTGAGCCTGTCGACCGAAGAATACGGATGCACAATTTCTTGACGCCTGAGACGATGCTGTAAGGTGTTCATCTCTCAAATTTCATCTGACACTTACCACTCCTATCCAACAACGCCTCGCTGACAGAGTCCGAGCTTTCAGGGAAACGGAAATCCTCGCCAGCTCCGCAGTCCAAGCTCCGATGCCCTCCCCCTTCTCTCCTCTCCTCCTCCTAGTCCTCCTCCTCATCCTCACCCTCCTCATCCTCCTCATCATCATCCTACCGTTCTCACTCGAGGTTTTCTGGGGTACTGACGCAGCCGAGGCTCACTCCGACGCGAGGCCATCGTAAATCAACAACTATGTCTATCCCGCCCATTCGACAACAACCTCCAAATAGTCTGGCTATCTGCAGGGCAGACGTATGGGTTTGCAATCCACGCGATGGACTCCTTACGCCCACCGCAAACAGCGTCGGAGAGGCAAGTGCGGTCGCACGACCATGGCTGATAATCTGGGACACGATAGACACACCACCTTGAAACCAAAGTTGATAGGCATCACTCTGAATGACAACCGTGAAAAAAGACAAGCCACTCATGGTGGCTTCTGCGTGCGAGCTTAGAACCAAGGGAAATCACAGTTCAACACATGTACTAACAACAAGAAACGCATGGCCTGTCCACCTGATTGAAGGCTCCAGTCCACTCTGTGTACGTGAGGTTGCCGTTACGATCGGCGTCGAAGAGTGCCCACAGCCCATCATAGATGCCAGGACCATTGCTATCTTGGTTGGGAGCCATTAGATATCCGCGGCGGGCAACAAAAAAATCTGCGATACGTTGGCCTGCCAAAAGCCGCAATGTTATGGCGTCTGCCCAGCGAAACATATCACGACACAAATGCGCGATGGGCCCACACATGCACCAAGCGTTGAAAGCACATGCATATCGCCAACCCGTCGAATTTCGATCACGACAGCCTACGTCCACTGTACGGTCCATGGGATCGACGCGTGATTCCAAACAATGAAATGCTCTGCCGTGCGGACGTGAATCCAATGAGATGGAGTTCTGAGCTAATCCAACCATACCCTTCCACACGATTTGAAGACTTAGCTCGTCTTTGCCCTTTTCTGTCCCTTCGGGGAGGGGTTCACCCTGGTCCTATAGACCACGTCGTAACATCGCCCCCGCTTGCATGCAGAGATGTGGCTGGCACTCTGGCGGGGCAGCCGCCCCTGGCCACGCGCGGAAAAAAGACGAGGCCCATGTGGCCCCAATTGGGGTCCTGCTGGAGCGCGTTGCCGCTCCTCGTGGGGGAATCCGGGCCCGTCTTGCGCCCCTCCTGGAGCGGTCTGGGACCTCTCTTGGGCGGCCATGGGGCCACAGTGAAGCCTTGACCGCCCGTCGGGAGCCTGCAACAGGTGCGGTCATAGTCGTTCACAAATAGACCGCGCTACGAGGTTGTTGGCCTCTCCCAGGTCATCCCAGGCGGCCTGGCGGCCCTGTGAGGCCAAAGTGAAAGCCACCTTGGAACCAGATTGGACAAACACGTGAACTCTTGGTGGTAATCCCACCAGCCCTTTGGGCGTGAGTGGTTTAGCGAGCTCTCTCTGTCCTCAACCCCCCTTTCTCCCCTTCGGGGAGGGGTTTACCCCTCCCCCTACCCCCTCCCCCTGGGCCTGGAGAGGGGGGGGCGCGGGTCGTCAGGGGGGTCATTTTCGACTCCTGGGAGGGCTAAAAAACGACACCCCTCACGAGGATTCTGGCCCCGACGGGGGGGAGGAGAAAAAACCCTCTCCTCTTCTTTGAAGCCAAAATCATTGATTTTACTACGGTTTCGGCCCCATTTTGGCCTTCTGAGGGGGCCGCGCTCATCTTCCTTCATAGCAGAATTATTGATTTTACAAAGGTTTTGGGTTCATTTTGTCCTTTTCAGGGGGCAGCGCTCATTTGCGCTTCTGAGGAGGTCGCAAGAGGCCCCAAGAAGGCCCCAAGAGGCACCCAGGAGGCTCCCAAGAGGCCCCCAAGAGGCCCCCAAGAGGCCCTCCGAGACCCCCAAGAGGCCCCCGAGAGGCCCCCAAGAGGCCCCAAGAGGCCCCCAAGAGGCCCCAAGAGGCCCCCAAGGGGCCCCCAAGAGGCCCCCAAGAGGCCCCAAGAGGCTCCAAGAGGCCCCCAAGAGGCCCCACGAGGAGCCCGAACGACTCACACCAGGACGAGGGGCCCGAACGACTCACACCACGAAGAGCCCGAACGACTCACACCACAAGGAGGGGCCCGAACGACTCACACCAGGACGAGGCGCCCGAACGACTCACACCACGAGGAGCCCGAACGACTCACACCACGACGCGGGCCCCGAACGACTCACACCACGAGGAGCCCGAACGAGTCACACCAGGAGGAGGGGCCCGAACGACTCACACCAGGATGAGGGGCCCGAACAACTCACACCACGAGAAGCCCGAACGACTCACACCAGGACGAAGAGCCCGAACGACTCACACCACGAAGAGCCCGAACGACTCACACCAGGAAGAAGGGCCCGAACGACTCACACCAGGACGAGAAACCCCAAACGAC
This sequence comes from Prorocentrum cordatum, assembly GCA_963575745.1. Taxonomy (NCBI): domain Eukaryota; class Dinophyceae; order Prorocentrales; family Prorocentraceae; genus Prorocentrum; species Prorocentrum cordatum. The sequence continues at coordinate 10,951 of CAUYUJ010020774.1, read as the reverse complement.
TCAAATCACGAGGAGCGCTTTCTCTCCCTCCTCCTCCGCCTCGTCCTTCTCCCGCTCCCCCCACAAGGAGGATGTACAAGGAGGCGGGAGGAAGGAGGAACAGGGGAGATATGCGGGGCCAAGCGGACACACGCCTGAAAAAACACGACTGTCGGCATGCTTCGCAAGAGTTGCTGTTTTGAGATGGGCTGGTGGGGATGCGCGAAGCGTAAAGAATTTGGGAGACTGTCTCGCCTTGGTGTGCTCTGCCGAAACCGGGCCTCGCACGCTGGTGCTATGGCCGATAGGCGGCTGGAGGGATTGACCCGCTCTATTGCAGGAAATGTTCCAATACTTCTAGATGTCCCTCCAATTTTTCTCCACCCCACCGCCCTTCACCAACGTGGCGACCCCCCCCCTTACACCCCTTCCTTTTCCTTCTAACCCGTCCACGCGCCCTCCAATCCCACCTTTTCACCCCCACCCCACTCTCCAGTCGACGCCCCACCGCCCACCCGCGCACTCTGCCCCCCCCCCCCCCCCCTCACTTTGACCCTGCGTTTCTCTTAAGTCCCTGTCCGTATATATGCATGTTCCCTGCCTCCATGGTCAAGACACATTCGTTTGGCAATTGTTTTCGTAATTATGGGACTGTGGGGCAACGTACGGCGTCCAGGAGCTGAATTACGGTGTGCTGCCTATAGGACGCAGCTCATGGGGCAGGAATTCTAAAAAAAATCACATCGAAAATTCGATTTGAATCGGCACGCGCGTCGGATCCGGCCGCGTTGGCACGGAGTCCAATAAAATCGAATCAGGCCAGCTGCGCCAAGATGGACAACAGAGCCATGCAAGCACCAGGACATATCTGATCGTCCAAGCGCGGAGCCGAGCTGTTGGGACTCCGTGCCAAAGCTGACCAAGTAGTTGAAAAGCAAATGAAAGACGGGACACCATCCTGAAGACTGATCGGGTTTTGTTAAGTGAAATAGTGAGCCGCAGGATCCTGTCTGTCGCGGCACACGCAAATAGGACGCCAGCGCGTTGAGCCAGACGCCGGCGGAATACTCGCTGTGCTCGCTATATACACTTACCCCTTGAGCCCCAATTTCAGAATCGAGGGGAGAGGAGACGAGCAGGGCGAGTATCAAGGTAAGGGTTCATTTTAGCGAAAACAGTGCAAGGATTGATGTTACTATGAATCGTGACCAGCCGGCCAACGCCAGGCTGGGTCTGCAAAATTGCGGCAAGAGCCGCCCTAGCCAAGTGCTAGGGTCGGGCCTGCAAAATAACGCATTGCAGATAGGGCGTTAGCAGGGCCCGACCTGGCCAGGTGCCAGCGACAGGACTGCGGGGTCCAATGAGGACGGACCCAAAGACGCAAGCAGCAAATGAGAGTATAAGATAATAGGAGAAGATTACAAGCTGAACAGACAGACAAGCTTGTCTTACAGCGCGTGCCCACGCAACGTGGAAGAATTCTGTTGGCCCGTCATGAGCCGAACCTTCGAGGTCGGAGCCCTGTAGGGAATGTGAACGATACCAGAGAGAACCCAATCAGATTTTCTGCTAATGTTGCTATCGGGCTGTAGGACTATAAGGCTACAGGGGTATATGCCTATGTGGTTATTGGGCTAGAGGGCTATAAGGCTATGGGGCTATTGGGCTATGGGGGATAGGGCTATAGGGCTAGAAGGCCATGAGGCTATAGGGCTATACGGCCATAAGGCTACAAGACTATAACGCGATGAACTATGTAGCTATTGGGCTATGGGGCCATTGGGCTATGCGGGGTATAGGGCTATTAGGGCTATAGAGCTATAAGGCTGTAGGGCTATAGGGCTATAGGACTATAAGGCTATGGGGCTATAGGGCAATAAGGCTATGGGGCTATAAGGCGAAAAGACTACCGGGCACCTCCGAAAGCCCCGGGGCACCTCCGGGCACTCCTGGGCACCCGGGCACACGGGCGCCCGGGCACCCCCAGGCACCTGAGCACCTGGGCACCCGGGCACCCAGGCACCCAAGCACCTGGGCCAGCCCCCGAAAGCGGCAATCCACCTCCCCTAACCGTATTAATCAGCTAGGACCACGACAGAGGCAAGCTCTGATTGGGAAATCTTCAATTCATGTTCGAAGAACTGCGTGTCCGCCACTACCTGTAACAGTAGGTCGCGCCCTATACTGCCTTTGGAATGTCCATCGACAGTCATATCCCGCGTGTCGCACCGATGCATGCTGTGCACGATACGTCTGTCCATGATCTGTCTGATCCAGCAGATATGGCTTAGAGCCTAGCAGCGTACATTCAGCTTTAACAGGTCTTTACTGGATAGCGATTCGAACAAAGATTCAGCATCAGTGGCACGGGTGACCTTAATGAATAGACAGCCCAACTCAGGCACGTTCTCGAGTTACGTGTGTGTGTGGGTGGCCTCGCTTCTACTTTATATCAGGTAATGGTTGTCGGGTAGCCGTCCTCTGAGTTGCGGGATGCTGCGATCACTTCCGCAGAAAAGCTTGGTCTTACCTGCAGCCGGTGCGACTTGCAGTAGGCATATATCAGATGCACGACGGGTTTGCCATGACGCGTGTGTCCACGCCAGAAAAGGTTGGCACCTCGGATGCCATGCCCTTTCATCTCGTCCTCAGCGTCCTTGGTCAACCGCCGGTAGCCAGAGTCTCCATGTTGGTCGACTCCTCCAGTGGAACTCAGGGCCAGGTAGGTTGACTTCTGTGGTCGACTTTGAACCTCACGCGTAATTGCGTTTAGCCGCCGCACCTGGATGTCAGTAGGTCATTGCTCCCGTCGCTAGGAGACAACGCACACCATCACCCGAGCTTGGGCTATGAGACAATACGCTGATGCCAGCGGCTAACGAACATGTCTGCGACAGGTTTGGGTACTGTCTCGTCAGCCTCCGCACCAATAAGGGGTGGGAGTTGGATAGGACAAAGTTGTGATGTAGCCGCCCTGACCCAATCTAGCGTTTCCGTTCTCGCTCTTCTCGAATCTGACGGCCAGTCGGCGAAGTATGTTAATTGAGTTTGCATTCGCCGAAGGTGTTGCCGACGCGTTTCACGCAGGGACCCATGGTTTCCTCCATTCCTGTCATAGTTGTGTCGTCTACGTGTTTGGCCGACAGTAGCGTCTGCGCTGCGTCGAGCTCCTCGGCGTAAGACGCAGCTCGAAAGCCGAAGCTACGCCGGACGTTGCGAAGCCTCAGGGAAAAGGCACGCGAAGCGTCCTTTGTCACAGCGCCTGGCTTTAGACATGTCAAGCAGCGCCAGCCTCCGTCGGAATTCTCATACCCAGGAATAAATCTGAAAACAGACGCTGAGCCAGGAGGTAATGTAAAGCAAACGATGCGTTCCCGCTCTCCAGTGGCTACAGCACGCCCACGATAGGCGAGCCCCGTTAGGAAAGCTTTGCCTATTTCCATAGTAGCGATGATCCAGTCAGGGTTACATACACCTCCTCTAGCCAACAAGCGTCAACTTGACCTTCTGGCCGTTACTGAGAAGGTCTCAACATCGAGAGCTTCTATGTCAATGAATCCTCGCAGGACAAGTCCGAGTCGGATTGTCCTGACCATTTACCCGGTGTCGTTGTTGACACATTCCCCGTTGCTTACGCAACGTGAGGCCATGAAGTTTGAGGCGGCTGTGAAAGTTGGCATATAAAACACTTGCTATCAAGACAAATATTTTGCTCAGTATTGCCTTACATGCCTGTACTGAATTGGCCTGAACTTCAGCCTTGGTGAGCAGGTCATCTTACCACTACCGCCTGTTCAGCGGCTGCAGATACATATATACGCAGGGTAGTAATCCTATCGTATGTAGTAGACTGTACTTCTGTTCGGTGAGTACCACCTTGGCCACGTCATCTATGAAGAACAGGTCGATATTTTGGCCATGGTGGTGTCTGTCCAGGTCTCAATGTTCGTCTACTCCGGGATGACGGAGACGTGATGAGCATCTCTGTTGTGGTGGCGCGCGTCTCCGCGAAGTCGGGCACCTGCGTCGTCGCTCGCAACGGCGATCAGCACCGACTGGTCTGGCACCGTCTGCGCGGGCACAACGCAAGGTGGTTCCGGCGGCGCAGGTCTCAAGAAGCTCGCTCTCGTCTTGGAGGTCAGCGCACCAAGCTTCGATGGGGCCATTCTTGACTCGTGGGGCGGCGTCTCGTAGGTGGAAACAACTCGTTCTCAAGCGTTTCTACTAGTCGCGCGTCGCCGCTCGGAACAGGGCCATCCGAATTTTCCTTCAACCTCGAGAGGTCCTCATCGAAGCCGGCCAAAGGCTTCGATGATTCCAGGCACTGGATCACTCTGTGCGCGAGTGGACCCAGCGCGCGCGTGCACGTCGAGGGCTGCGCCGTTCGACTCGCAGGAACCCTGGTGTGACATCACTGTCGTAGTGAATCAAAGTACTGCTGTCTGCGTGAGTGACAGTTGGTACCCTAGCCGACGGATACTCTTGGAAACCGGACTGCGACCACATTCTCGATCGGAAAGTATTCACGGATCAAGTTTTATAGTGCCAGGTGCACTTTGGGTAAGAGTTGACTGGCAGCGGCCGCTCGCAAGTCTCCTAGCTGAACGGCATGCACCCAGAAGTCGTCGCGGGCCCCCCTGCAGGCAACCTTGCTGGAAACGAAGAAACAATACGGAGCGCTGCGTTTTCCGAGCCAAGTTCTCGGACCATCAGCACCTCGATGTCCAGGGCATGTCTTGGATCAGGATACTGAACAGCGACTTCGCTGTTACCGACCCGCACTATGGCCCGACCCCTTCGGGTGTCTTTTTCGCACGACTGGGCAGGTGCCGTCCAAGCCGCCCCTGTCATCCACAGTTGTAGCGGGTCGGTGGAATGGAAATCAACTAGGTCGCCAATAGATTATCTGGCCTGGAGGTGACGTTTGGGCATGCGGAGCTGCGTTGGTCGGCAAGCGCAGTCGCTTGCGTGATAGCTTCCAGGATCCTCTTGCACACCCGCTGCTCTCGTGAGTGGTCAGACGTTTCCGTCTTGTCCGTAGTCCAACGTTGGCAAGACACGAAGACATGCCGGCTGACGCCCGCACAACGCCCAATACGGAAATACGCCGCAATAAAACGCAAAGGCGTCGGCTTCGAACATAGCCTCATGCAAGAGACGGGGGAAGGTGAGTTGTAGATTATTTCGTTTCCAAGCTTCCTCCATCACGTTCATGGTCTTTCGAGGGATCCCACTCCCGGATTACATCGTCGCCGCGCGGTCTCCTCGCGCTCGGATCCTTAACTCGGTGCCCTCACGTTTGCAGATGTCTCGAGCTGTATCATTGTTAAGAGCACCCTCTCCGTCTGAGTACAGGATCATAAACCCGACCGTGTTGTAACCATACACACTGGCATGCGCGCAGTACAGAGGTCATGGTCTTGTCGGAAATATCCTGGCCAGCTGCAAACCTGATGCAGCGGTCTATGATGTAGAATACTATGTGCACCTGATAGAAGAACAGGTCACAGTCACGCTCCTCATTGCAATTTCCGGCAGAGTCACCGACGGCATAACTGCGCTGCCGGCTTCTTCCATGCTCGGCATTCGAGACACGAGCCACATACGTTCTTGATGAGGCTACACCTATCAGTATCAAGGCCAACATTTGAAATTATAAGTCTCACATTGGGCCCCTTGGCGCGACACCGCCATCGTGGTAGCTTGGGAGGCCCCTTGATAAGGACAGATGGATCAAAGCTTCGGTGGCTCTGCATCTGACTCGGCCATCAGAACGAGCACAGTCTGGGAATTCAGACGCACGCGTTCGCGGCAGCTTCGGCGGCAGGCGCTGGCGGCGGCGCCCCCCCCCCCCGTCGCGCACATCCCCGCCGACCATGAACTCTTAGTTAGATGGTCGTCGGAAATCCCTGCTATTCCTCCTCCTACTCCGCCAGCATGGATCTCACTCTCACACCATGACTTCCAGCATCTCGAGTAGCGTCTGCGGAAGGATGTGAGCGTGGAATGCGGTAGTTTGCTGTTCCTTGCATTCCACGGCTTCCACGAGGCCGCGGCACCTCTTGAGGTGCTTCAGGCGCCGCCAGTGGGGCCGGCGCTTCCGCTGGTTATTAGGGAGCGCCCGCCAGAGATTAATGCAGGGTGGCAAATGGTTCGCTCGGTTCATGCCATGTACTTTCATGTGTCCCGCGTTGTTCGACCGTTCGTTTTAATGCCCTCTCACTCCCAGTAAATGGCCTCAGTACACTTGCGCGCATTCGTTGCGACCGTTCCATCTGATACCTGGGAAGGGGGTTAGGAGATCAGGGGAGGAAGGGCGCGAAGACTTTCAGACTTTAAAGTTTAAAGTGGCTTTGACTTTGACTTTAAAGTCAAAGTCAAAGTCGGCGCGCCGGGGGGCAGAGCAAAGTCAAAATCAAAGTCGCCAGGGGCACTCTGAGCTTGACTTTCAAATCAAAGCCAAAGTCGCCAAACGGACTTCGACTTTGACTTTAAAGTCAAAGTCAAAGTCAAAGTCCCCCTGGCGTCTTTAACCTTGACTTTAGAATCAAAGTCGAAGTCGGCGGGCCAGACGTTCACTTTGACTTTAAAACTAAAATCAAAGTCGGCGCGCCGGGGGAGGGGGGGAGGGGGCAGAGCAAAGTCAAAGTCAAAGTCGCCAGGCGGACTTTGACTTTGACTTTAACGTCAAAGTCAAAGTGTCTCCCCCTCCCCCCTCGGACTTTCACTTTGACTTTAAAGCGAGAGTCAAAGTACCCCGGCATATTCGCGATAGTTCCCCTTTCCCAGCCGCAGCCGGCCGCGGCCGCGGCTGCGGTCGAGGCTGCGGCTGCGGCTGCGGCTGCGGCTGCGGCTGGGAGGGGGAAACTACTGCGATTCTTTCGCGGTGGCTTTCCTTCTCCCAGCCGCGGCCGCGGCTGCGGCTGCGGCTGCGGCCCTGGCTGGGAGGGGGAAACGATTGCGAATTTGTCACTGTGGTTTTCCTTTTCCAGCCGCGGCCGCGGTTGCGGTCGGTACTGCGGCGGGAAATTATCGCGAATTTTTCGCAATGGATTTCTTCTCCCAGCTGCGGCGGCGGCTGCGGTCGGGGCTGCTACTGCAGCCGCGCCTGAGGCGGAAGCTCGCGAATTTTTCGCGAATTTCTCCCAGCCGCGGCTGCGGCCGTGACTGCGGCGCGGCTGGGAGGGGAAAACTACTGCGATGTTGTCGCGGTGGTTTTCCCTCTTCCAGCCGCGGCCGCGGCTGCGGCTGCGGCTGCGGCCGCGGCTGGGAGGCGCACCGCGAAAAATCAAATTCGCGATAGCTTCCCCCCTCCCAGCCGCGGCCACAACCGCAGCCGCAGCCGCGGCCGCGGCTGGGAGAAGGAACGCCACCGCGAAAGAATTAGTTCCCCCCCAACCGCGCCGCAGCCACGGCCCGCGACTGGGAGAAGAAAACCACCGCGAAAAATTCGCGGCGGCCCCCCTCCCAGCCGCAGCCGCAGCCGCAGCCCAGAGCGCAGCCGCGGCCGCGGCCGGGAGAAGAAAATTATCCCGGCAAAGCCACCTAACAGCGATGTGTATAAGCATATATGGAAGCATTCCCCTTAAGATTCAGGTGAGAATCCAATTGTAGAATTCTGCTGTTCTCGCAGTCGCGGTCGCATTCGCAATGGTGACAGTCGCAGTGGCAACGGCCTTGGGATCCAATGGAATCCTAAGGATCCCTAGGGGTTCCTAAGGCATCCTTAGGCATCCTTAGGAATCCGTAAGAATCCTTAGGAAACCGTAGGAATCCTTGGGAATCTTGATTCCTAGGGATTCCCACGGATTCCTAAGGATTCCTGGGGAATCCTGAGGATTCCTCCGGATTCCTGAGGATGCTTAACTATGTCTACGGATTCATAAGGATGCCTACGGATTCCTGAGGATCCCCAAGGCTTCCGATGGATTCCAACGGCTGCCTCAACCTGCCTCAGTTTCAGCCTCAGCCTCAGCCTGCCTCGGCTTGCCTCAGCGTCAGCCTCAGCCTGCCTCGGCCTCAGCCTCAGCCTGCTCCAGCCTAAGCCTCAGTCTGCCTCGGCCTCAGCCTGCGTCAGCCTCAGCCTCAGCCTGCCTCAGCCTCAGCCTGCCTCAGCCTCAGCCTGCCTCAGCCTCAGCCTCAGCCTCAGCCTCAGCCTCAGCCTCAGCCTCAGCCTGCCTCGGCTTGCCTCAGCCTCAGCCTCAGCCTGCCTCGGCCTCAGCCTGCCTCGGCCTCAGCCTGCCTCAGCCTCCCCTCCTCCCCCCCCCATTCAGCCTCACCTTGTCTCAGCTTCGGCCTGCCTCGGCCTCATCCTCAGCCTCAGCCTCAGTCTCAGCCTCAGCCTGTCTCGGCCTGAACCTGCCTCGGCCTCAGCTTCAGCCTGCCTCAGCCTCAGCCTCAGCCTCAGCCTCAGCCTCAGCCTCAGCCTGCCTCAGCATCAGCCTCAGCCTCAGCCTCAGCCTGCCTCGGCGTGCCTCGGCCTCAGCCTCAGCCTGCCTCGGCCTGCTTTCGGCATGCTCGGCCTCAGCCTCAGCCTGCCTCGGCCTCAGGCCTCAGCCTCAGCCTCAGCCTGCCTCAGCCTCAGCCTCAGCCTGCCTCGGCCTCAGCTTGCGTCAGCCTCAGCCCCAGCCTGCCTCAGCCTCAGCCTGCCTCAGCCTCAGCCTCAGCCTGCCTCGGCGTGCCTCAGCCTCAGCCTCAGCCTGCCTCGGCCTCAGCCTGCCTCGGCCTCAGCCTGCCTCAGCTCGGGCATTCAACAAGTGGCACAGGACTGATGTTCTGGGAGCACGAAGATCACGAAGTGGCCCACAGTTGGCTCCGGGCAATCAGAATATGGTACAGGAAAAATGCTCTGGGAACACGAAGAACACGAAGTGGCTTACAATTGGCTCCGGGCATTCAAAATGTGGCCTGGGAATGGTGTTCTGGGAACACGAAGAACACGAAGTGGTCTACAATTAGCTCCGGGCATTCAAAATGTGGCCCCGGAATAGCGCTGGGAAAACGAAGAACACGAAGTGGCCTACAGTTGGCTCCGGGCATTCAAAATGTGGCCTGGGAATGGTGTTCTGGGAGCACGAAGAAAAGGAAGTGGCCTACAGTTGGCTCCGGGCATTCAAAATGTGGCCTGAGAGTGGTGTTCTGTTGGCTCCGGGCAATCTAAATGTGGCTCCTGGCAATGAAAATGGGGAGTCCCCGGATTCCCGCGGCACCCGTCCGGCATCTGCCCAGACCCCCCTGGGGAGTCATGATGCTCTCTTTTGAGACCACTAGAAACCTATCAGTCTTCGCTGTTGGGTAACCATTGCGAAAAATTCGCGAGTTCCCCCATCCCAACTACGGCTGGCCGCGGCTGCGGCCGCCGTTGGAAGGGGGAAACTACTGCGACTATTTCGCGGTGGCTCTCCGTCGCGCAGCCGCGGCCGCGGCTGCGGCTGCGGCTGGGGCCGCGGCTGGAAGGGGCAAACGATCGCGAATTTTTCGCGGTCGTTTTCCATTCCCAGCCGCGGCCGCAGTTGCGGTCGGGGCTACGGCCGCGGCCGCGGCTGGGAGGGGATAACTATCGCGAATTGTTCGCTGCGGTGTTCTTCTCCCGACCACGGCCGCGGCCGCGGTCGGGGCTGCGGCTGCGGCCGCGCCTGAGAGGGGGAACTATCGCTAATTTTGCGCGATGGTTTTTTCTCCGAGTCGCAACTGCGGCCGCGGCTGCCCCCCCCCCCCCCCCCCCCCCCGGCGCGGCTGGGGGGGAACCGCGCCGCAGCCACGACCGCAGCCACGGCCAGGAGAAGAAAATCATCGCGAAAAATTCGCTACACTTTCCCCCTCCCTGCCACGGCCGCAGCCGCAGCCCCGACAGCAACCGCGGCCGCGGCCGGAAGAAGAAAACCATCGCGAAAAAATCGCGATAGTTTTCCCCTTCCAGCCGTTGCCGCTGCTGCAACCGCGACCGCAGCGGCGGCTGGCCAAAGAAAAACTACGGAGAATGCACGAACACAAAGATTAAGATGCAAGGAGCAACATAACAGAGAAGAAGAGGATCAAAATAGGCATGATTTTAAAAGAAGAGCAAGACACAAACCAGGGAATTGTCTTTAAGACTACAGAAAAGTTCAAGGAGAGCATCAACTTTCACTTATAAACCGCTGCCTCCTTAACACTTTCACTCACTTTAAACTTTGAAGTTTATTTTTGCTTTAAACTTTACAATCCGAAACTCACTTTCACTTACTTTAAACTTTAAAGTTTGATTAAACTGGGAGCCGGCGGTAGACCGTCAACCTCGGTCACCGCCGGGATCTTGCAGAGCCTACCTGTCACATACATGAACGAGCTGCGGGCGCGGCAATCTCGCATTCCGCGCGCGCGAGGGCGCGGTTTCATCGAGGAGGACGCGAAGGAGAAGAATGAGCGAGGAGGAGGATGGTGGAGGAGGCTGAGGATGAGAAGGAGAAGGAGGAGAAGAAGCAGGAGGAGGAGGAGGGGGGGATGGGGGGAAGAAGGAGGATGACGAGCAGCAGGAGGGGAAGAGTGGAGGGAGAGTAGGGGGATAACGATGAGGAGGAGGAGGAGGAAAAGAAGAAGGAGGAGAAGAAAGAGGAGAAGGAGCAGATGAAGGAGGAAGAGGAAGAGAGGGAGGAGGAGGAAGAGGAGGAGGAGGAGAAGGAGAAGGAGAAGCAGAAGGAGGCCCAGATCTCGAAATTATTCCGGATATGCACATCATCTCTCGCGGAATGTACACAATGCGAAGAGTTTTCCCGTCGCAGCTATGGTTGCAGGCCGAATACAGACGTCTCGACACAGTAGGCGAATGCTGGGCCCGTCGCCTTACCGACATAGAGCTGCGCCCGAGCCCGAAGGAGCTGAGACATCCGAAGTTGGGCCTCAGGAGGGACTGGCGATGCCTGAACACGCCTCCGAATGTCCGCCATGATCTACTCCGAACGCTCACGCTGGCCCTCATCCGTACACCTCGCCC
>CAUYUJ010020773.1:105718-142998 GCA_963575745.1 Prorocentrum cordatum | reverse complement strand
GGCCAGGACGAGGAGAAATCCGGTCCAAACGATTCCGGAACGCTCGCAGAGCGTTCCAGAACGCTCTGAGAAGGCCGCGGTGCCCGAGACATCTTCCAGAACCGCCAGATCTCATGGATTCTCGATCAATTCTCACCTGATTGTATCCCCGTCCTGGTTTCGTCGCAGGCGGGGAGGTCGTCGAAGTTGTATGAGCGCTTTGCGGACCGAATATGAGCGGATATGGGCGGGCGGTAGTACCGCCGTTGTCTGTCCGCCGTTGTCTCCGCTGGCCTTCCTCCGATTGTCGCGCAAGGCGGAAGTTTTTGTTGCGATGGCCTTGCGACCGATGCCACCGACCCTGTATGCTATGAGGAGAAGGCGAGGGATGAGGTGACAAGGTTCCTCCCCAGCCAGCGACGGAAAGCGTCAGAACCCCGGACCGAACATTTTTCATGTTATGAGGAGACGGCGAGGGATGAGGAGGCGAGGTTCCTTCCAAGCCAGCGAGGGAAGGCGTCGGAGCCCCCGACCGCACCTCTTTATGCGCAAGGGCACGGCGCTGGCGCTCGACGGCGCCCAAGCTTTCCATTCCGCCGCCGCGGAGACCGGCGTGCCCAGCCTGCCTGGCGTGAACCACCGGGACAAGGCCTTCACACACGTGACGGCTGCTGAAGAGCAAGCTCCCGAAGCGCACAGCCGCCGCGCTGCGCCGTCACTCCCGCGGCAAGGCGCCTGCGGCCCAGGAGACGAAGTTGTACTTCAAGCTCGCTGCGGGGGATGATTCAGTGGAGTCGGCGCAGGGGCACATCAAGAACACGATGCGCCGCGTGGGCAACGTGGGTAGACACAACGCCAACGAGACCAAGATGGCGATTAAGACCTTGTCAGGAGCAGCCTTACTGAGGCGCGCGGGCGTGGCCAGCGCGTTGGACGCTCTGCGCCATTATCGTGTCGTGGTGGCCAATGGCGTTGCGCTGTTGACCCCGCGCGGAGTCATGCGCTTGGGCCGTGGCCGACGGGAGGGGGGGGGGGGCTGAATTCTCTTGGGGCGGGCGCATAGGGGGCGCGAGCATGCCCGCAGCAGCCACTCCGCGGCGCGCCGCCGCCATGGCTCACAGACATCAGGCTCGCGCGCAGACAGGGAGCGCGCGCGCGACGAAACGCGCAGTCGTTCTCATTGTCGTCGTCAATTCGACCATCATCGGGGGCCGCCCTTCCCACTCCTGGCGTGCAAACAGCAGATATTGCAGTGCCCAGATAACACAGTAGTCAGACGCATGCGAACGCAAATATGCACGCGCAGAGAACTGCGGAAGGAATGCGAGCACGATAGAAGAAGAGGGGCAATGATCATGCTGTAACCATGATGATAACGGTGAATACGAGCATGGAATGCCTTGCGCAAACCACCGCGGCCGGTCGACCCCCGGCCCCCCCGCGGCCCCCCGAGGGCCCCGGGGCTCTCGGCGGCGGCCTGGCGGGCAGGCCAGGAAACCAAGAAAACCAAGAGACACGCAGAAAAACCCAGAGAACAGCCGCTCGAACCAAGAAAACAAAGACAACCATGGGTTGTCTTGGTTGTCTTGATTGGCTGGCGCGTTTTCTCGGTTTTTCCTTGCGTGTTTTTGGTTTTCTTAATTTCCTGGCCTCCCCGCGACCCCCGAGGGCCCCGGGGCCGTCGACGGCGGCCGAGCGGGCAGGCCAGGAAACCAGGAAAATCGAGAAAACCCAGAGAACGCAAAAAGACAAACCAAGAAAACAGTCGCTCGAACCAAAAAAAACACCCATAAGTTTGTTCTTAGTTTTCTTGGCCCCCTGGCCCCCCCGCGGCCCCCGAGGGCCCCGGGGCCCCGTCGCCGTCTTCTTGGGCGAGGAAGGGCGAGGAACAGGCGAGGGGAAAAGTTATCACTTGCGCGTTCAATTCACGACCCCCCACGAGACGCGATAGGAGTCTAGGAGAATACTAGGGGCCGGCGGTTCCTGGCCCCCCCCCCCCAGAATGCTTCGGGCTTTAAAAGGGTGGCAACGTTTGGAGGGGGGGGCAGAGGGGGAGGGGGGGGAGGGGAGATGGGGGGGCCAGGAGGAGGAGGAGGAGGAGGAGGGGGAGGAGGAAAAGGAAAAGGAGGAGCAGGATACTTCCAGGCGCAATGCCATTGCGCCTTTTGGGTGCAACGCCCACTTCGGGTGCAATGACGTCGCCCCCCTCGACGCGGAAGATGCAGGGGTGGCCCTTGATTGCGCCATCGAAGTGTCGTTGCCTCGGCCTGCCAGTTTTCTCCCCCGCGATGGTGCCAGGGATCGGGTTGTCTTTCTTCTTCGCGAGGTCGTAAATATTGATGTGGGCGCAGTCGTCGCCGAGCACGCGCGCGCCTCCATCTGCGGCGACCCGGCCGCCCCCGCAGCGCGCCGGCGACCGCGAGCCCCCATCCAACCCTTCGGGGGCTCCAATCTACCGTTCGCCATCTCAGCGACGACGACGTTGCGGAAGCGTTCTCGAGGGTCTCGCGGCAGTCCTCAGCGTTAGACTTTTGCATGAAAGGGATGGGGTGGGAACGGATGTAGACGATGGGCTTCTGGACTTTCCCGGCAGGCGGCGAAGTCGCCCTCCTGGAATGCCGCGCCACCGACGGCCCCCATGGATGGGGTCGCTCGCGCACGCGGCGCCGAGCTCGATGACGGCGAGGCGGCGCCAGAAGACCGCAGCGAGCGCACGCTGCGCCAATCTCCCCGGATGGACGGGCATGCGCGGTTCCGCTCGAAGCATGTCAAGCAGCGGAGCCAGCTGAACAGGTCAGTACTTTTCCCAAGGAGGGCTCGGCAAACAATGCGCTCACCACTCAGCCAGCGCTTGACCACGTCCTCGATCCACGGCGCGCCGCCATGGTTCTCCTGCGCCGTCGCAGCTCGGGCACGTGCGAAATGCTTCACTTGTTATCGAAATTCCTCGGGAACTTGCAGCACATCGCTCGAGACGAAATGGCGGCGCTCCCCTGGCACGTTCGCCCTCGGGGCAGCCTTGCCAGATTTGGCATTGCCGCCGTCGTTCGCCATGATCAGGCCAATCTGCAGGGGGGGGGGGGGGGACGGTCTGCCACACTGACGCTTCTGCCGCCATGTCCATCTCGCGGCCCTCTGGGTTCCCAGCGAAAGAAGTGCACATAATCAGGCGCCTCTCCTCCTCGCGCCGGCAGGCTGACTTGTAGTCGAGCGACGCGGGCACGCCCATTCAGCGATTTGTCGCTGGGTCTTCCGGAACAACGCGGAACCTTGCTTCCGTGGGCCCTTCGCGGGACATCTCCAGGGCGACGCCATGCGCGTTGACATGGGTGCTGTCGGACATCGGCTCGGGGGCCTGGAAGAATTGGCCATGGGGCCCAGTGAACTCCGCACTCTTGCCCTTGGCGGGGCGGCGCTAGGTCTAACGCGACGCGCCTGCCCTCGCTGGGCCAGGCGGTCCGATCGCCCTGGCGGCCGCGACCGAAGTCGGCGCGGCACGCAGCGGACTCAGCAGTTTCCAGCCGCCGCGTCTCGGACGATCTGCCTGGAGACGAGAAAAGCAACGACTTTTGCCGAGCAGCTGAGGATGGCCAAGATCTTCCTGATGCACGGGTACTCGATCTCCTCGACAAACGCCCAATCTCCATTGCTGCACATGTAGACGCCGCCCTCGCGGGCGCGGAACTTCCCCCCGCGCCGCAGGTCGATGGCGCGCGTGGCCAAGATGTCATTGGCAGCGTTGCAGACGTGATCCTCCTTCACATACGTCGCCGCGACGTACATGGCAGACTTCCTCGCGTGGCTCGGTGGAACCGCCCGAGGAGAAACAGGGTTCTCCACGTCGGCATTCGCGTCGTCGTTGGCTTCGCGCGAGGCCCCCACCTCGGGCAGCACCTCTGGCTCGAAAGCGACCGGGCGCACTTGCTCGACGAGCTCGGCGAATTCGCCTGGCCCCCGCGCGTCGATGGCCCGCTTCGCTGCAGCGGGCCGAGAAGGCGGGCGAACGCCAGATTCATCGGTCGCAGGGGCATCCAATATTCTTTCACCAAGCTTTCTGGAGCACCGGCTCTCGGCCATCCCCAGCGCCCCGCGCCGCGGGGGGGCTGCGCCTGCGAGGCGACCGTGCCTTGCAAGCTTGAGCCAGATTGGCTATTCATATCGTTGTCAATGCTCAATGCCGATATGGCTGTCCCACACGCGCGCGCGCGCGCGTTTGCGGGGGCGCCCGCGCGCCCGCTTTCACGCAGGAAACCATGACCATAGGAATGTGCGTCGCTTTCTGGGGTTTCCGCGCGCTTGCGTTCCCTTCGGGTTGCCAATCGGTTTCTTCGGGGACCCATTGAAACATGTGTTTTTGTGTCCGGAGGCCGGTTTCTGAATCAAAAACCCAAAACACATAGAGCAATACAGATGTTTTACATTTCCGTCAGCTGGCGCTGTTCTTGGCGTTGCCAATGTATGCTTCCATATGGGAGATATGCGTCGTTGCTGGCATTGCCGTGGACGCGTGCTGGGCGGTGTCCAGAAGTTCGCGCTTTGTCGTGCATTGTCAAAAAAAAACATACATAGATGAAGTACCATGGATGTTATAAATTTCCGTATGGTGGCGCTGCTGTTGGTTTTGCCAATCGGTTGCCCGGCATTGCCTTAGGCGCGTGCTTTTTGGTGCCCAAAAATGTTTTCTACATTAAAAACCATGCATACAATAAGTAATATAAATGTTTGTCATGTCCGTCCGTTGGTTCTTCTATTGGTTTTCCAATCGATTTCTCGGGGGGGCTCTTCTTTCCCGCCGAGGTGCCCTTCGGACATCGGTTTCGGTATCTGGAGGAATTGGCTATATGACATTGAGAAACTCAGTGCGCTCATCTTGGCGCTGCTACGGCGTCATTGGAAGCGTTCCATACGTGACCCTCCTTCACGTACATCGCCACGACGTTTGTCGGCGAGTGTCGTCCTCACGCGGCCCTATCTCACATCTGGCACAGGATGCCAATGGCACAGATTTCATCGTCGGGCTTGACGCTGGACGCCACGGCCACGTCGCACAGCTCCTTGGCCATCTCGGCGGGCGAGCAGGTGGCGAAGCATAGATCGGACAATTTCTAGGGGGATGCCACCTGGTTGACACTGCCAGTGGCGACGTCACCGCTCCGCGCGCCGACCTTCCCAAAATCCGCCTGCGAAGCTAGCGCCTTCCAGCTCGTCATGTTCATGCCCCCGCTCTGGAACGCCACGTGGAGCTTGCGCAAGCTGCTTAAACGGGCGAAGTACCGTAAGCTGCACGTCCCCGACGTGCAACCACGGCACAGACTTCCCCATGACACTCATGACGCCAAGCGCGGTAGCCCCAGCGACCTGGCAATCGGACATTGCCAACGCGAGAGGATTACGCAACCACGAGCCCTGTTCCGGACACGCTGGTCCCACGATGCTATTCACCGCCTTGTCAAACTGCTCAGCTGACTCCGAAAAGACCCGCTGGCGGAAGTAGTGGCGCATCGCGTTCCTGAGCTCCCATGCGTAGTTCTCTGGGCGACGCCCATGGTCGGCAACGCCCGAAACACCGTCAAATACGCCGAGGAAACGCTGGCCCGCCATGGTCATGTCGGCAGTCGGGACACCATTTTTGACTGGGTGCTGGTTCTTATAGGATCTGACGGCCAGGCGAAGCATCTTTGGAACAGAAAAGCGCCAATACACAGTGTATATATATATATATATATATATGATCAGCTTGATTTTGGAGAGGCGCTGAACCACAACAGCTACGGATATGGATGATGAACGAAAGGCTGAGCGGTGGAGAGACATGCGGCCACATGTATACTCGGCTCTCACAGCCCACCCACGCCATGTGTATCCAGTTTCCTAGTACACATCGGTTTCGCCAGCAATTGTCCTCCTGGCGGGCGCGTTGCAGCGCCAGTGCGTTGCTGCAGAGTATGAGGAAGGAGGGCGAGAGTGAATGGGACGGAGGGGGAAGGGCAAGGTATGAGGGTGAGAAGGGGTGGAGGTTGAGCGGGATTGGGCGGGTGAGAGCCGGGGAGGGGGGAGTGGAGTTTGTGAACAGGGCGTTGCACCCGATTGACCGCGGGCTTTGCACCCGCAGCACGCCAGGCATTGCACCTGAAATGGATGAGCGTTGCGCCCGAAGTGGGCCTTACACCCGCAGCGCAAAAGGCTTTGCACCTGAAATGGATGGGCGTTGCACCCGTTTCGGGTGTTGATGCCGTTCCTTCCTCTTCCTCCTTCCTCCTCTTGTTTGGGGCTCTCTGGGGGCATTGCACCCGTCTTGGCCTTTGCACCCAAAGGAAACATGGCATTGCGCTTAGAAGTAGTTTCCCCATCCTTTTCCTCCTCCCCCTCCTCCCTATCCTTCTCCTCCTCCGCCTCCCCCAAAAACTGCCACCCTTTGAAAACCCGAAGCATTGTGAAGATCAGGAAGTACTAACCCCTAGTATTCTCCAAGATTACTAAGGCGCCTTGTGGGGGGTCGTGAATTGAACGCGCAAGTGATACTTCTCCCCCATCACCTGTTCCTCGCCCTTCCTCAGTTGGGAAGAGCGGCGATGGGGCCCTCGGGGGGCCGCGGGGAAGCCAGGAAACTAAGAGAATCAAGACAACACATGGAAACCAAGAAAACGTTCGAGCCAACCAAGAAAGCCAGGAACAAAAAACACTGGTTTTCTTTGTTGTGTTGGTCCGAGCGGCTGTTTCCTTGGTTGTTATTTGGGTTTTCTTGGTGTTCTTAGTTTCTTGGCCTGCCCGCCAGGCCGCCGTCGAAAGCCTGTGGTCCCTCGGGAGGCCGCGGGGAGGCCAGGAAACAAAGAAAACGGAAAAAAACAAGACAACGCGCCAGCCAATCAAGAAAACCAAGATAACACATGGTGTCTTTTGGTTTTCTTGGTTCGAGTGGCTGTTTGTTTGGTTTCCGTTGTGTTTTCGTGGTTGTCTTGTTTTGTTTGGTTTCATGGCTTGCCCGCCAGGCCGCCGCTGCGGGGAGGCCAGGAAACTCAGAAAACCAAGAAAACACAAAGAAAGACCAAGAAAACGCGCCAGCCAAACAATAGAGGAGAATTGGGCAAAGAGCGGTTCTCTTTCACGAATAAGGATGGTCTTGGGCAAACCACCGCGGCTGTGGGAAACATTGTTGTGTGTAATGGTTTGGGCCACTTCTTTTGTATAGTTTTGCTGCGGTGCGGTAGTGCCTTTTATTTGCATGGCAATATCCACGTATTGTGTACGCTCTACGTTTGTTCCTCTCTCATGTTATCATGCTCGCGACGCTCGAGCACTTCCGAACCCAGAGTTGCGAGGATGTCCCAGGAGTTGGGAGGATGTCTCAGGGGACCACCTCGCAAGCAGGATCTTCGAGCCTGCAGTTGGGAGGATGTCTCAGGCGCAACTGGCCAGACCTCCTCTCGCGAGCATTTTTGAGCCCTTGCGAGAACGTGCAGAGCGAAATTGGCTGGACCACCTCAGGTTAGAGCGCCTCGGAGCATAGATTGGCGAGGATGTGTGAAGCGACGAGCCAAGAGTTTCAAGGATGTCGCAGGCGAGACGAGCCGGACCACCTCAGGTCACAGCATGTCTGAGTCCAGAGGCGCGAAGATGTCTATGGCGAAACGTGTTGGATCATAGCCCAGAGTCGGGAGGATGTCTCAGGCGAAGTTGTCCAGACCACTTCGCGCGCAGCATCTTCGAGCCCAGAGTTGGGAGGATGTCTCAGGTGAAATTGGTCGGACCACCTCTCGCGCAGCATCTCTGATCCCAAATTTCTGAAGACGTCTGAGGCGAAACCGGCCGGACCACCTGTTACGCGGGATTTCGGAGTCCAGAGTTGCCAGGATATCTCAGACAAAATTGGCACGACCACGTCAGGACAGGGCATCTCTGAGCCCAGGGCTGCGAGGATGTCTCAGGCGAGACGGGCAGGACCACCTGAGGTCGCGGCATCTCTGAGGCCAGAGTTGCAAGGAAGTCTCACTCGAAATGGGCCAAACCTCGTCAGGTCAGGGCATCTCTGAACCCAGAATTGCAAGGATGTCTCCGGCGAAACGGGCCAGACCAAATCAGGTCACGGCATCTGGGAGCTTAGATTTGCAAGGACGCGTCAGGCGAAAGGGCCGGACCATCTCTCGCGCGGCATTTGGGAGTTCAGAGTTGCGAGGACGTCTCAGGCGAAAGGGGTTGGACCACTTCAGTTCTCGGCATAGGATCCCAGAGTTACGAGGATGTTTTATGCGAAACGGGTTGGACATCCTCAGGTAGAGGTATTGGGGAGCTCAGAATTGCGAGGATGTCTGATGCGAAAGGGGTCGGGTAATCTCTCGTGCGGCATCCGTGAGCCCCAAGATGCCACGCAACAGGTGGTCCTGCCAGTTTAGTCTGAGACATCTTCGCAACTCTTGGCTTGGGGCCATTTTCGCCTGAGCCATCATCGCAACTCTGGGCTCAGACATGTCCTGACCTTTGCTGGTCTTCGATTCGCCCGAGACAGCCTTGCAACTCAGGGCTCTCCGTTGTTTTTGGTGCTGCTTCTTTTTTGGCAGACGTCGAAGGAATCTGTGCATCCCCCCTGTAACCTGACGAGCGGTTGTGACGGCGCAGTTCTGGGACAGCAGGGCCCGATCCGATCCGATCGACCCGATTCGATTGTCACGCTGGGCACATCCCGATCCGATCGATCCGATCCCATCTCGACTTCGGCCAGCCCGATCCGATTCGATTGCAGGGCTCACGTCGATCCAGCCGATCCGATTCGATATCGGCTTCGGCCGGCCCGATCCGATGCGACTGCAGGGTACATATTTTTGTTCCGATCCCACCGAACCGATTCGACATCGGCTCTGGCCGGCCCGATCCCCTTCGGCTCGGAGGTTCGTTCGATGCGATTCTCCCCTTGGCATCGCTCGGACGTGTGCATTTTTCTTTCGGCGAGGACCATCGAGGAGCATCCTTGATCATTTGGCGAAAAAGCGACGCATAAAACCGAACAAAACACAGGGAATGGACGTCCGAGCGATGGCCAGTCCCCGACGCCTCCACGGCGCTGGCGTGCGTGTCCTGGCGCGGCCGCTCCGGGGAGAGGCCTTGCTCCGTGCCGGTGCGGCCCTTGTGCGACGTGCATGCCGACTCGGTCCGGTCTTCCAGTGCGATGTCTGACGGGTTCGTTTTCCACCACCATCACCACCATGAGGAGGAGGAGGAGGAGGAGGAGGAGGAGAGGAGAGGAGGAGAGGAGGAGGAGGAGGAGGAGGAGGAGGAGGAGGAGGAAGAGGGGGGGGGAGGGAGGGAGGGAGGGAGGGAGGGGGGAGGGAGGGAGGGAGGGAGGGAGGGAGGGAGGGGGGAGGGAGGGAGGGAGGGAGGGAGGGAGGGAGAGACAGGGAGGGAGGGTGGAGAGAGAGGGAGGGAGGGAAGGAAGGAGGGGGGAGGGAGGGAGAGAGGGAGGGAGGGGGGGGGGAGGGCGGAGGGAGGGGGGGGAGGGAGGGAAGGAGGGAGGAGGGAGGGAGGGAGGAAGGAAGGAAGAAAGGAAGAGGAGGAGGAGGTGTGGGAGGGGGTGGGGGAGGGGGCGGGGGAGGAGAGAGGAGGAGGAGGAGGAGGAGGAGGAGGAGGAGGAGCCTCCTCCTCCTCCTCCTCCTCCTCCTCCTCCTCCTCCTCCGCCTCCTTCCCCCCTCCAACTTACGGTGGTGGTGGGAAACATGCCCATCAGTGTTGGCTGATCCTGGCAGATCGGCTGGCCCGCATGTCTGACCGAAGACGAAGGCGGAAGGGAAGGATAGCATTGAGTCGGATACGTCCCTCTACAGGAGGAATATTCAAAAATGATCTGGGAACATGTTTTGACTATCTTTGAGCATTCTGGATCATTTCGTGATTATTTTTGTTCGTCCAACATCCGCCTGTATGGGGACATGCCCGACCTAGGGATAGCACGTTCGATTAGTTTGTGCTTCGGGGGTGGAACGGCAGCATTTCAAATCTACAGGTGTACGTGCAGGGATATCGCATGCCATCGACACCTTAGCAGTCCAGGTCAGAGTGTCCGAGATGGGCTGTTGTGCTTCAGTCTGCCCCAGGGGATATACGCAGCAGTAGCAGCAAGAGCGAGCATCAGCTGCGCTCGCACTTCCGCGGGATCCCGTCAGGCAAGACACGCCATATTGGCATGGCGGCTCGAGAGGCGGCAGAGTTTTCTATACTTGTTTACGTGGAGAGGGTTGCGGATTGAGTCGAAGCGGGAGCGGGAGAGGCAGATGCGGCATAAGTTTGAGTAGATGTGCAAGCGTGGTGTGGTATGCACAATCAGCCTTACGACGGAGGATCTGATATGTTACGAATGCAGAAGCACAAATGGCTTGACAAGTCTGGAGATAACCATCGTGGGTCTACGTGGCTAAGGGCATTCGCTCATCCATTGGGCCCCTTTCTGCCCCTCTGGGGAGGGGCTTACCCCTTCTCCCACGCCGCAAGACTTCTTTCTCCCTGAGGAGCGGAGGCCTCTTGGGGTCCTGGTTCACTGCTGGGATCGGCAGGAGGCCTCTCTCGAGGCACCCTGTCTTCCGGCAGGGCCTCCGGGGCCGTCGTGGGCCTTCCTGGGCCCGTCTTGGGGCTCATTTCGGGCCTTCTTGAGGTCGCCTTGAGCTCTCAAGGGCCCTACTGGGGGGCGAACAGGCGAGAAGGCCAACATCATTGACCTGCTCGTCCTATTCGCAAGGTGTTGGCCGTCTTAAGGCCATCTTGCCAATTTGGAGGCTGCCTAGGCGTATCTTGTCAGGCCTTGACTCGTATTGCCGTGTCTCGTCTTGTCTTCTATTGTCGGACCGAGGTATAAGGTCGAGGTCGGCTCGGTGAGGATACCCGAATGGTCTTCGTGTTTGTTGGATGTTCTTGTGAATCCTCGGGAGGGTACCCTTGGATGTTCTGTGTGTTGGCCCGTGGAGGGTCTCATGTTTTTGCTGGATGTTTTTCTGTCCTAGGTCAGGCCGTATGGTCCTGTCTTGTCTTCTGTGGCCGTCGCGGGCCGTCTTGGGGGCGTCTGGGGGCCGTCCTGGAGGCCGTGGCACGCCGGTGTCGGGCCGTTCGCTGGCCAGAGGGGCCCGCCTGCTCTCTTAGAGGAAGTCTCTCCCCCAGGGTCTGGACGGAGGGGTCGCGGGGTGGGGAAGGGATGGGTACCCAGAGATCCATGGCATTGAGGAAGTCAAGACGGATGTCTTTCTCCCTTCTCGGCTTCCAGAGGCCCTCGCCGGGCCCGGGGGCCGTCACAGAATGACGCAGGATGATAAACCGGCCCTAGGGACAGGGTCGGGACTTCGGGGAGCCCGTATTGAAAAAAACACGGCATCCGATCTTTGGGTAGCCAAAGATGGTTTCCAAATCGCGCAAGGTGGCCCCACTTGGATAAATGGGGGGCAGTGTTACGGGGTGATAGGTTCAGCAGTGGGGGATGCATCGACCCCCAATCGCACAGTCATCGCCGACAGGGGCCCGATAGCCCACCTCGCCAGGAAATGTGCGGATAGGGGGGCCCCGCAGCAGTAAAGAAAGTACCGAAATTGCCAAACAGGCCGCACGAGGGTGATTAAGCACAGGGGCGTGTGCAGCAGCGCTTCCTGTTTTCGTCCGAACAGGTCAGAGGAAGGGAGTGGAGGACAGACAGACACTTTCGGGGGCATATAGTCACTTCGTCAGTGCCAGTGACAGATTGCCCTAGGACCGACATAATCTAGTATTAGTTGCCACGAGTTTCGGGCCTCCAGTCCGCCCGCAACGAACGAAGATTCAAATCCCCAACTTTCGAACCGAAGCACTAGCTTCCAAGCCCCAGAAGACGCCCAGAGGACCCAGGCAGGCTCTTGCCAAAACGCAATTCCGAAACAAGCGGACGGCACTATGCTGACTTCGCGCATGCCTGCTGGGAGGGGAAAACACGGGCACACGCTTGTTGGGAGTTGTGTCTATTTCAGTGAGTCTGTGTCTGTGTGTCCTTGGAGACCTTTGGCTTGCTGGGCGGAGGGAAGGAGCGACGAGCAGGGCGGGCCACGGAGAAGGAGGGATCGCCCCTGGGCGGCAGCAGGCAGGCGGGCCTCAGGGGCTGGATCCCCAGGATCGCACGACCTCGAAGCCGACGCAATGTCACATCCCATGCTCTCTGCACCAGTTGCCGTGGTCGTTGTCAGCACCCCCATGCCGTCAGATATTGCGTCCCAATTTCCGCATGCAACTTCGCTGCAGGCCAAAGTTCTCGTGGTCTCCGTATTCATCCCACCTGCATTGTCAGGTAGGCTTCCCATATCCTCAGAACTAGCTTGCATATCCGTCAGATCAGGATTGTTAGGCATTGGCAATTCTAGCATACCGAGATCAAACTTGACAGGCATGCGCAACTCTAGCATATCATATAGGGATGAGAGGAGGAGGGCGAGGAGGGGGAAGAGGAGCAGGAGGAGGAGGAGGAGGAGGAGGAGGAGGACGACAGGTAGAGTTGCGTCGGAAGGTGATCCAGTGATTCCTCCTCCTGGGCGCCTCTTGCGCTGAACCTCCACCGGGTTAACCCCGGACGTTCCCGTCAGCCGATGGCGACGGTGTTGTGGTCCGCTGACCCCCGAGCCCATTCCACGTGCCCGCACCGACTCCCAGCGGCCGGGCCCGTGTGGGATGCCGAGGGTAAGGAAGCACATCGAGAGCAAGAACGATTGTGGAGCAGGAGGAGGAGAAGCAGGAGCAGGAGGAGGAGGAGGAGGAGGAGCACTCGGCGGCAGAAGGCACGAAGTCAGCACTGCAGAATGCCAGCCAAGACGAGGCAGCCAGGAGATGGGGCCCCGCAGGCCGTACCTTATCTATTGCACCGTGTGCGCCGGGGTGCAGGCGTGGCTGCTGGCTTGGAATCTGATCAAAGGAGTGCGAACCCTAGTGTTGGCTTGCCGTGCCTGGATGGAGGCCATGACAGTGTGGATGTGATGCTCTGTTCTGGCGGTGGGTGCATGATCCTTGAGTCCTTGGCATCCGAACGGATGGACTCGGTGGCTGGCATGCGCCAGCAGATCTTCCACAGCGAACAGGAGTAACATTGTTGCATGTGCCCGCATCCCTCGGGCTCACCAGGTGGTGCCTGATACCACTCCATGTCTTCCCCCTGCAGTCGTGACAGTGCACTACATTCACCGCATATCGTCATCATCATCTGCCGCTCCGTACCCTTTCCTTCCTCGCCGCCCAGTCTTCGGGTAATTGTCCGTTCTGCCAGTTCACCAGACTTGATAAGAGGCGAAACGTTGTCACCTGTAGTTCCACAAGTGTCGTGTATAATGGCGCAGTCTGCGAGTCGAAAGACGTGGCCTCCACCGCCATGGCGCAAGTTCTTGGTAGTTGAGTGAATGATTGATGTCTGTCTGAATCAATATCATGCACGGAGCGGAGTTGCAATACATCTGCATGGGGAACGGAATTTGGAGCCCACAGGCCAGGACCTCCAACCCTCAGTCTGGGCCCACCCCACTCTGAGACCTCCCGGGCCACTGCCTCCCCGCCCTGGCCGCTCAAGACAGCCCGTGGGATCCGCTTGTGGGTGCCAGGGGGCCCGAAGAGGACCCCAATACGGACCATGAGCCCCCCTTACAGGACCCTCAGGACTGCCCGAGGAGAACCTACGAGCCGAGGGGTACCTCATCCCTCCTCCCCTCCTCCCTGCGACCCGAAGGCACGAGGAGGAGGGAGGGAGGGAGGGAGGGGGGGGAGGAGAGGGAGGAGGAGGAGGAGGAGGAGCAGCAGCAGGAGGAGCAGGAGCGAGGGAGGGAGGGAGGGAGGGAGGGAGGGAGGGAGGGAGGAGGAGGCCCTTTCCTGTCCCTGTCCCTCGCCCCCTCCCTCCTCCCCATGTCTGTTTTCCGAGGGCGGGCCCTCGGGGCACGCGCCGCGCCCAAGAAAAGAGGCGGCGACGGCACGGACAACTCAGTGAGCGGGCTCTCTTGGCCGGGCTCTGGCCTCCCGTCTGGTGTACAGTCAAAAACCAACTGAGGACGCGAGACTCTGCTCGGGGTACCCTTGCGTCCTTGCTCTTCCTTGCTCTCGCGTCTCCGTCCTTCCTCGGTTTCGTCCTGGGGTTTTCGTCGTCCGCCGCCCCAAAAATCCCAACTTCGGCTTCCAAGGGTCCTGCGTCCTTGCCGCGCGTCCTTATCAGGGTTTCTGACTGTCGTGAGCGGGCTCTCTTGGCCAGATTCTGGCCTCCCGCTGGTGTATGCCTCCCTTCCTTCCTCCCCCCCCTCCTTTCTTCCCTCGTCCCAGGGGCAACGATGGGTGGGGATGGGCCTGGGGGCGGGCGCATCGATCCCCAATCGCCCACTGATCGCCGATGGGGGCCCGACAGCCCCGCCCCGCCCCGCCCCGGAAGGTGCGGATTCGCTATCGGCGATATATCGCCGGCTCCAGGTCGATGCATCCCCCCCTACAGTAGGGGTCTTGAAGAAGGAACCCTTTTCGTTGGGGAGGGACTCCGTGTTCCTTGGTTGTTTCACGGCTCGCCTTAGGTTTCCCCCAGGTTTTCGATGGGGAATCAAGTTTAACTTCTGGAGAAAAGGGGCCTCGTTCCTTATTTAGGGTTCATTAGGTCAAGGCCCCGACTGTATGCCAGTCCCCCCTTGTCGTTGCCCCTCCCGAGGAGCCCCAAATCGGCCCCAAAAATGCTTCGAACCTGCTTCCAGGAGGCCCCCGACAGGTTCAGAGGCTCCCGAGAAGCTACGTCAAACTCCCATGCATGCATGCATGTATGCATGCATGCATGCATGCATGCGTCAATGCGTGCATGTATGTGTGTATGTATGTATGTATGTATGCATGCATGCATGCATGCATGCATGCATGTATGTATGTATGTGTGTATGTGTGTATTTATGCATGTATGCAGGTATGCAGGTATGCAGGTATGCATGTATGCATGTATGCATGTATGCATGTATGCATGTATGTAGGTATGTACGTATGTATATATGTATGCATGTAGGTAGGTAGGTACGTAGGTACGTAGGTACGTATGTATGCATGCATGCATGCATGCATGCATGCATGCATGCATATGTATGTATGTATGTATGTATGTATGTATGTATGTATGTATGTATGTATGTATGTATGTATGTATGTATGTATGTATATATACATATATGGGAGATCCCGGGCCCCGGGCCCCGGGCCGGAACCTCCCTTGTATATAGGGTGCGGCCCTCTCCCGGGGCGCCCTTCCGGCGGCCCCCGCGCGTTCCAGCCCGCCCAAGAGGGCTCCAGGAGCGCCGAGAGAACCCCAGGATCGCTTCAAGACCGCCAAAGATCGCTTCCAGAAGGGTCAAGAGGCGCTCAAACCGCCCCAAGAGGCCTTCAAGAGGCCCCCCACGAGCGCCCCGGGAGACCAAAATAGCCCCATTCCCTTCGTAAAACGTACATTTTTACGATATCAGCTCCCTTAGCTGTCGGAGCGGCCAGAAAGCCCCACGAGGCGCCCAAGGACGCTCCAGGACGACTGAGGACAGCCCCAAGACGGCCCAGGAGGGCCTCCCGGGACGCTCCTCCGGCGGCCCCCGGGCTGCCCAGTCCGCCCAAGAAGGCTCCAAGAGCGCCGAGAGAACCCCAGGATCGCTTCAAGACCGCAAAAGATCGCTTCCAGAAGGGCCAAGAGGCCATCAAACCGCCCCAAGAGGCCTCCAAGAGGCCCCCCAAGAGCGCCCCGGGAGACCAAAATGGCCCCATTCCCTTCGTAAAACGTACATTTTTAGGATATCAGCTCCCTTGGCTGTCGGAGCGGTCCGAAAGCCCCACGAGGCGCCCTATAGGATAGCCCGAAGACAGCCCAGGAAGGCCTCCCGGGACGCTCCTCGGGCGGCCCCCGGGCCTCCCAGTCCGCCAAAGAAGGCTCCAAGAGCGCCGAGAGAAGCCCAGGATCGCTTCAAGACCGCCAAAGATCGCTTCCAGAAGGGACAAGAGGCCATCAAACCGCCCCAAGAGGCCTCCAAGAGGCCCCCCAAGAGCGCCCCGGGAAACCAAAATGGCCCCATTCCCTTCGTAAAACGTACATTTTTAGGATATCTCATCCCTTGGCTGTCCGAGTTGTCAGACAGCCCCAGGAGGCGCCCAAGGACGCCCCAGGACGCCTGAGGACAGCGCTAAGAGGGCCTAGGAGGGCTTCCTGGGACGCTCCTCGGGCGGCCCCCGGGCCTCCCAGTCCGCCCAAGATGGCCCAAGAGACTTCCCGGTCGCCCCGAGAGGGCCCCCGGAGCGCTCCGATACGGCCCAACATGGCCTCCAGAAGGGCCACGAGGCCGTCAAGACGCCCCAAGAAGGCTCCAAGAGGCCTTCCAAAAGGGCCCCGGAATCGCCACGGAATCGGACCCGTGCTTGCGAACACCGTTTTCGGAGCAAACTAGAACCTAAGCGCGCGCGAAGCGCGCGCGTGGTTTATATATATATATATATATATATATATATATATATATATATTATATATATATATATATATATATACCGGGCTACAGGGCCGGGGGCTCCCTGGCCTGGACCGCAACCCCCCATGGCGGGATCGGGCCTCCTGGAGCGCCCTTGTCCGGCCCAAGAGGCGCCGAAGACGGTCCAAGCGTGCCTCGAGACGCTTATGATCGATCCAAGACGCCCAAGATGGCTCCCAGACGGCCCAAGAGGCCTCCAAAATGTCCCAAGAGAGCCCCAAGAGCATTCCCAAGAGGGCTGCAATAGGCCGAAATCATGGAATTCCGTTGTTTTGCAGGTTTTGTTTTTTTTGTTTTTTTGTTTTTTCGTCGCCCCGACCCTCCACGACAGCCCACGAAGTCCCCAAGAGCGGCCCAAGATCGCCCAAGAGGTCCCCAAGAGCGCCCCAAGACTGCCCAAGAGGGCTTAAAAACAACCCGATAGGCGCTTAAGACCGCCCGAGAGCTTGCAAACACGGCCCAAGAGGCGTCGAAGACAGTCAAAGCGTGCCACGACGCGCCTAAGACCGCTCCAAGACGCCCAAGATGGCTCCCAGATGGCCCAAGAGGCCTCCAAGACGTCCCAAGAGAGCCCCAAGAGCATTCCCAAGAGGGCTGCAAGAGGCCGAAATCATTGAATTCCGTTGGTTTTTTGCAGGTTTTCGGTTTTCTTGTTTTTGTCGTCGTCCCGACCCTCCAAGACAGCCCACGAAGTCCTCAAGACCGTCCCAAGATCGCCCAAGAGGCCCCCAAGAGCGCCCCAAGACGGCCCAAGAGGGCCTAAAAACAACCCAGTAGGCGCTTAAGACCGCCCAAGAGCTTGCAAACACGGCCCAAGAGGCGTCGAAGACAGTCAAAGCGTGCCACGACGCGCCTAAGACCGCTCCAAGACGCCCAAGATGGCTCCCAGATGGCCCAAGAGGCCTCCAAGACGTCCCAAGAGAGCCCCAAGAGCATTCCCAAGAGGGCTGCAAGAGGCCGAAATCATTGAATTCCGTTGGTTTTTTGCAGGTTTTCGGTTTTCTTGTTTTTGTCGTCGTCCCGACCCTCCAAGACAGCCCACGAAGTCCTCAAGACCGTCCCAAGATCGCCCAAGAGGCCCCCAAGAGCGCCCCAAGACGGCCCAAGAGGGCCTAAAAACAACCCAGTAGGCGCTTAAGACCGCCCGAGAGCTTGCAAACACGGCCCAAAAGGCGTCGAAGACGGTCAAAGAGTGCCACGACGCACCTAAGACCGCTCCAAGACGCCCAAGATGGCTCCCAGATGGCCCAAGAGGCCTCCAAGACGTCCCAAGAGAGCCCCAAGAGCATTCCGAAGAGGGCTGCAAGAGGCCGAAATCATTGAAGTCCGTTGGTTTTTTGCAGGCTGTTGGTTTTCTTGTTTTTTCGTTGTCCCGACCCTCCAAGACAGACCACGAAGTCCCCAAGACCGCCCCAAGATCGCCCAATAGGCCCCCAAGACGGCCCAAGAGGGCCTAAAAACAACCCGATAGGCGCCCTGCAGAGCCACCTCAGAAACACTCAGGACAGCTCCAAGAGCGCTTGGAGGTTTCCCGAGAGCGGCCCGAGACCGCTCCAGCTGGTCTGAAGATTGGGTTCGGGCCGTGAAGATTGCCCCAGAGGGCTTCAAGACGGCTCAACAAGAGGTGCCCAATAGGGCCCCACGGGAGCCTCAACAGTAGACGGTCCCAGGAGAGAGAAAGAG
Source organism: Prorocentrum cordatum (assembly GCA_963575745.1). Lineage (NCBI taxonomy): Eukaryota > Dinophyceae > Prorocentrales > Prorocentraceae > Prorocentrum > Prorocentrum cordatum. The sequence continues at coordinate 124,846 of CAUYUJ010020773.1, read as the reverse complement.
AGAAAAAGAGAGAGAGAGAGAGAAAACTCGAATTGAGATTTCGAGCCATCCGCCCCAAGGAGACCCCCGAGATCGCCTTCAGGCTCCACGAGGCCCAAATTAGGCCCCCTAGCGACCCCCAATATGTTTCAAAACTGCCTCCAGTAGGCTCTCCAGAGGCTTCCCACAAAGCCCCAACAGGCATCCAAGAGACCTTGTCTGAGCTGGCTTGGGGTAGTCCGCGCAATGTCTAATCGGACTTCGCTCAGTGTAGCTTCGCTACGCTCGTGCAAGGGGGACCCCCCTATGCCACTCATGTTCTTTTCATGCTGTTTCACCTTGTTTCACCTAGTGGTTCCCCCAAGGGGTATGGGCTGCCTGGATGGTCGCATGTTTGAACCATCCAGTATCCTTCAGCTCGGCTGTCGCCGACATTTCCATAAGCGCGAGTGCGCGAGTGACCACCCATTTTCGCATTGTTTGTATGTGTACGCGTCTTGGTACTGCTTGTTTTCACTTGTTGTCAAACCAAAAAACCGGCATCCAAAAGACCTCTGCATCACAACCCAAACGCGGTGGCGGGATAGGCTGGATGCCAACTGGCCAGTATCGAGCTCTATATGGATTCTCGAGTTTGGTGCCACGCGTTTCGGTGTTTCGACGCCCAAAGGCCCTTCCCCGGCGCCCAAGTCCGTGTAGAGTGTTTCAAGAAGGCTTTCGTTTTAAAGGAATTCAGAAGTCGTCTTCTTGGTCACCGCGGAGGCTGGCCGAAGGCCCGCGGAAGCTGGCGGATGTAAATCGAGGGCGATCTGGCTGGCGGAAGCCAGCGGAACCTCGTCTGAAACCCGCGGAAGGAAATTGACTTTGTAAAAGGTCTACGTTGGCCACCGTGCCGTCTTCAGGCATGCAGAGCCAGCTGCATAAATGTCGCACGGTGTGCACAAAACGATACATCGCCCCCTGGAGGTCTCCACACCTTTCCCGGAACAAACTTTCTGGGGCTCCAATTGAACCCCCACACACCCCAGGACAGCCCCGACTCAGCCACGATAGGGCCCCAAGAGAAGTTCCGGCCGACGCCGCGCAACACCCGAACAACGAGCGTTTAGAGAAGCCCCAGAGTGGCACAAGATGGATCAACGATCGCACGAGCCGACATCCCAATGGCCGCTCCAAATTCTTCACGCTTCGCGTATCCCCACCAGCCCATCTCAAAACAGCCACTCTAGCGAAGCATGCCGACAGTCGTGTTTTTCAGGCGTGTTTCCGCTTGCCCCCGCATATCTCCCCTGTTCCTCCTTCCTCCCGCCTCCTTGTACATCCTCCTTGTGGTGGGAGCGGGAGAAGGACGAGGCGGAGGAGGAGGGAGAGAAAGCGCTCCTCGTGGTTTGAGTCGTTCGGGCTTCTCGTCCTGGTGTGAGTCGTTCGGGCCCTTCTTCCTGGTGTGAGTCGTTCGGGCTCTTCGTGGTGTGAGTCGTTCGGGCTCTTCGTCCTGGTGTGAGTCGTTCGGGCTTCTCGTGGTGTGAGTTGTTCGGGCCCCTCGTCCTGGTGTGAGTCGTTCGGGCCCCTCCTCCTGCCCGTCCAGAAACGACGCCCAGGCGAGTAGAGGGTCGTCCTGATGGGTTTTTCGGCGTCTTGGGTGCCTCGGGGGGGCCTCTTTGGGCCGTTTGGGATCCTCTTGGGGGCCTCCTGGGAGCCTCTTGGGGCCATCTTGGGGCCTCTTGGTGCCTCCTGGGCGCTTCTTGGGGCCATCTTGGAGGACATCGATCAAAGAAGAGGGGAGCTTTACTTAGCGCTGCCCCCTCAGAAGGCCAAAATGGGGCCAAAACCTTTCTAAAATCAATGATTTCGGCTTGAATGAAGAGGGGAGCTTTAATTAGCGCTGCCCTCTCAGAAGGCCAAAATGGGGCCACAACCGTAGTAAAATCAATGATTTTGTCTTCAAAGAAGAGGAGAGCATTTTTTCTGCCTCCCCCCGTCGGGGCCAGAATCCTCGTGAGGGGTGTCGTTTTTTAGCCCTCCCAGGAGTCGAAAATGACCCCCCTGACGACCCGCGAAAGGACCTCTCCAGGCCCAGGGGGAGGGGGTAGGGGGAGGGGGAAACCCCTCCCCGAAGGGGAAGAATGGGGGTTGAGAACAGAGCGGGCTCTCTAAACCACTCACGCCCAAAGGGCTGGTGGGATTTTTGATGTGCAGAGCGTTGCGTTGCATGTCATTTGTGCTTCATTTATCCTTGCAGTAGTTTGCGTTGAGTTGCAATACGTTGCATAGCCACTGCATGACATTTCCACGATCATGTCATATGGATTCGCATTGCATGCGTCTGTGTGTATACTTGTCAGAATTCCGTCTCTGTTCGGTCCGCGCGGTTGCTACCTCTTCACTTCATGTGCGAGCAATTTGTGTTTACGTTCACGCGTGCATCTGTGAGCTTGTCAAGGTCTGGGGGGTGCTAGAACCTAAGCGCACGCGAAGCGCGCGCGTGGTTCTAGTACACACATATATATATATACACACGTATATATACATGTATATATGTGTAAATTTACATACACACATTTATATGTATGTGTATAAATATATAAATACATACATACATACATGCATGCATGCATGTATGTATGCATGTATACATATATATATATATATATATATATACAGATATACAAATATGTGTATATAAACATATACAAGGTTGCATTGGTGCTTCGCGCCTGCAGGCGGAAAGTCAGGATGGTAAAATAGACAATGTAGCGTTAAGTCCTTGTTGCATTGTCCGACATGGCCGTTATAATAACATGTGTCAGCATTATTCTTTCATGTTGCCGCTTCCACTTCCTCATTTTCGCTCTGCCCCGAAAATCATTCCCCATCCTCCTCAGCTCTTTTTGCGGAGGCTCCTCCTTGGAGAGCCTCTTGGGGGTCTCATTGCAGTTTTTCAGGGCTCCTTGGGGCCGTCTGGAAGCCTCCTGGGCGCCTTCCAAGAGCCTCTGGGGGGCCTCCTCGGGCAACCCTGCTTCCAACCGCGGTCTCCCTGAACGACCGGGTCTCGGTCGGGAATGCGTCGGGGGGCCCATGGGGGCTATCTTGGGCCAGTATGGGGCTCTCTTCGGGACATCTTTTGCAACCTTGTTGTGCCGTTTTGGGGATCTCTTAGACTGCCTGGAAGCCCTTTCGGACAGTTTTGGCCAGATTTTGAAGGGCTGTTTTCCACCACCACCACCACCATAGTTGGATGAGGGGAAGGAGGAGGAGGACGAGCAGGAGGAGGACGAAGAGGAGGAGGAGGAGGAGGAGGACCCCCTTTCCCTCCAACTGATGGTGGTGGTGGTGGAAAACAGGCCCATCAGATTTTCGGGCCTCCTGGGCAGTCTCGGACGCCCGGGAAGCCGATGGACAGAGCATTCCCAGAATCATGCGAAAACCTGGATGGATGTTCTTCTGCGTTTCGAAAGCCTCTTGGGGGTCTTCTTTGGGTCGTCTTCGGGCGTCTGGTGGGTGTATGGGGCCTCTTGGGTCCCTCGGGGGGGCGTTCGGCCGCCCTCCTGACCGATCTGGGCCCGTTGCCCAGGCCCAGCAGTTCCGTCGAGGAGCTCTGGAAAGCTTTGGGGGCCTTCTCCAGGGGCGTCCAGGGGGCCCCCAGAGCCACAAATCATGGGGGTCTGGTTTTTCTGTTGTGGTAGGGGGCGGTTTTTCCCGCCGCCCAGATTGTGAACATATAGGCAGGAATACAGTGAGAGAGAGAGAGAGGCAACCCAATTTACAATAGCGTCTCCTTTTTCAATGTTTGAAATCGTAGTTATCGTCATGATCTTCAGTCGTCTTCTCATATCGTGAAGGCCTGACGGCCGGTGCCGCCGACCATGAAAGACATCGACGACGACCAGGAGGGGGAGGAGGAGGAGGAGAAGGAGGAGGAGGAGGAGGAGGCGGAGATAAGGAGGCGGAGATAAGGAGGAGGAGGAGGAGGAGGAGGAGGAGGAAAAAGAGGAGGAAAAGGACTCCCCCTTGGGCCCCCCCCCCCTGGGAGGAGGACCGGACGAGAACCAGCGCGGGAGAGGGGAGGGGAGGGGCAGGAGGACCCCCAGGGACGGATGCGTATCTGATTGCCCCCTCCCATCGGACTCCTCCCCACCTGGGGAGGAGGACCCGAGGAGGATTGGCGCGCCGAAGAAGGACCGGCGCGGGAGAGAGGACCCCCAGAGGCGATGCGAATCTGACCCCATCCAACCTCTTGAAGACGTGGATAGAATTCCCTCAGGTTGCGAATCCGTTCCCCGCACGAGGATGGGTGCTCTCTCTCTCTCTCTCTCTCTTTCTCTCTCTCTCTCTCTCTCTCTCTTTCTCTCTCCCCCCCGACGAGAAAGGAGGATGGGAATGAGGGGACACAAGAGGCTCCCCGTCGACGGGACCGGACAGACACCCCACACACGCCGACAGGGTAGGCGGATTTGTGTATCCCCCTTTTCGTTCTGGCCCTTCCCCGCGAACCCAACCCTTCCTTGTCTTCGTGTTCGTGCTGCTTCTCGGAGGCTCTTGCGTGGAGGGCCTCCCGGTGGCCTCCCAAAAGTTTATTGGGGGCCTTTGCGTGCGAGGCAGGGTATCCCACGGATGGCCTGTGCAAGTGGTGTGGACAGCGTGATACTTTGCACCACCGTCTGTACATATGTCCTCGCCTTGCGGCCGTCGAGGTCCAGATCGAATTCGACATTCCAGCGGCGATTCTTGAGAAGGGGGCACGCAGCGATGATCCTGTGTTCCTCGTGGTCTGTTTGCGCTCAGTGATGTGGATGTGCCCCCTCCCTCCACCCAGCGCGAGATTCTGGACGGCGTAAGGGCCGACTTGAATATGCAGCCTGAGCAGCTAGCCACCCTGGCAGGAAATGCGGTGGCGCTCGAAATGGCAGCAGGCGGGAGCTGCACCAAGCAGGCCCTCCGCTGCCTGCATCGAACGTCGTGGTCAATCGCCCTGCTGGAGCAAGGCGCCAAATCTCTCTTAGCAATTTTGAGGGGTATAGTTCGGGGGTCTGCCGCAGTCACTGGCGATGGCCGAACATGCTGCAGCCGCGTTGCGTGGCCAAGTAGCGGATCGCCCCACTTCTCAGGCCCTGGACTGCAAAGCTGTAGTTTGCCAGGCCCAGAGCCCCTTGGCCCCTTTGGCAACAGCTTGCTGGAACCAACAAGTTTGCTGGTGCCCTGCGGTTCGCCCATGAACTAACAGGCGCAAAGTTTTTGTCCACCTTCCATGTGAAGGCCCATCGCGCGCTGGAGGCTCTCGAGGCCCTGGAGAGTGATGAGATGCGTTTTGCTTTTGCGAAGCGTGCGGTGGATGAGCACGCGACGAAGGCCCTCGAGGAGCACCCGCGGCCTAACCCCAGTTTGTCCCTACCTAGGCTCTGCCTAGAAGGGTTCTTACCCTGTGTGCTTAAAGGGCCGGGCAGTGCAACTCGCCCCGGGCGGTTCCCCCAGTCCCCGCCCCGCGGTTCCCCCAGCTACGCCCCCTTAGCTTAGCGTTGCTTATTCCCTACCTAGGCTCTGCCTAGAAGGGCTCTCACTCTCTCTATCTTAAAGGGGCCAGGCAGTGTTGCCCGCCCCGGGCGGTTCCCCCAGTCCCCGCCCCGCGGTTCCCCCAGTTGCGCCCCCTTACCTTAGCTTTGCGTATCTCATCTTAGTTTAGCTTAGCCTAGCTTAGCTTAGCTTAGCTTAGCTTCATCTTAGCTTCATCTTAGCTTCGCGTAGCTGTAGGTTAGCTTCGCTTAGCTGAGCATAGCATAGCATGGCCCAGCATAGCGCAGCGCAACATAACATAGCATAGTATAGCATAGCATAGCGCAGCATGGCATAGCATAGCGCAGCATAGCATAGCATAACGTAGCCTATCATAACATAGCGCACCCTAGCGTAGCATAGCATAGCGCAGCATAGCGCAACGTAGCATAGCATATCATATCATAGCATAGTGCAGCATTGCATAGCAGAACATAGCATAGCATAGCATTGCATCAAAGCAAAGGCAAAGCAACAGCAGCAACAGCAAAGCACAAGCAACGCAAAGCAAAGCAAAGCAAAGCAAAGCAAAATCAAAAGCAAAGCAAAGGAAAGGCAAAGCACAAGCAATGTGCGACAGATGCCGAGTTGGATTTTCCTGTTTCGTAATGATGGGTAGAATGCAGCAGTTCATTTTCCAAGCGAATATTCATAGCACCGGTGACGATGGCTTCTTGGCTGCTGCCTACTTCCCGACCTAGGCTCTGCTTACAGGGTTATGAGTCTCTTTCTTGAAAAAGGCCGGGCAGTGCACACCGCCCCGGGCGGTTCTCCCAGTATCCGCCCCGCGGTTCCCCCAGTTACGTCCCCCTAGCTTAGCGTTGCGTATCTCATCTTACTTTAGCTTATTCTTCATATTAGCTTAGCTTAGCTTCATCTTAGTTCAGGTTTATCTTCGCTCAGCTTACCTTCGTCTTAGCTTCGTTGAGCTTTAGCATAATAGCGTAGCATAGCGCATATCATAGCATAGCCCAGCATAGCATAGCACAGCGCATCATAGCATAGCATAGCATAGCGCAGCACAGCATAGCATAGCACAGCGCAGCATCGCATAGCAGAGCACAGCAGAGCATGGGTGGAATCCCCTACCCAGGCTCTGCCTAGAGGGCTAGCTTAGCTTAGCTCAGCTTAGCATAGCGCAACGCTGCATTAGCAGAGCATTGCATAGCATAATATAGCCAACCATAGCATAGCATAGCATAGCGCAGCATAGTATAGCATAGCACAGCATAGCATAGCATAGCACAGTTTATCATAGCATAGCAGAGCATAGCTTAGCATGGCACAGCGCAGCTTGATATAGTATAACTTAGCATAGCATAGCATAACATAGCGCGGCATACCGTAGCATAGCATATCATTGCATAGCATAGCATAACATGGCATATCATAGCATCGCATAGCAACTACTGCTGCTTTCCTAGGGGCTCCAACTTCTTAGGTAGGGTCGCGCTGGGGTAATGTCTGCAACGTGTTGAGTTGCATCAGGATCGAGCCAATGCTTTTGTGAAGCTTGCGTCGGCAACTCTTCCGGTGTATAAGATCGAAGTCAGGCGGGCGAGAGCCGCGTTCTCTTCATCTGGTCGCAGTCGGCTGAGTCGAAATTGGCATCTGTGGCGTCGATCAGAGTCAGGCATGCAATGCAGACAGTGTTGGATGGTGTGTGATCGACCCGATGGGCCAATGACTGGACGTCGTGGCCCGCCCCCTGCTCTCCAGGAGCTGCTGCGTGAACCCATGGGGCACCTCGTCGCCGTGCCGCGTTCGGCTTATGATGCTCCTCGGTTTGGGGCCCGCGGGGCTTGTGTCGCGAACAGCTGATTCTGCGTTTGAAATGCGGGGGATGGAGCCATCGGAGAACCGTGAAGTTCGCCGAGGTTTCCATAAGCCAAAGCGTAAAGGACTGGATGGCCTGAGCCGTCTTCGGCGAGGCGTTGGCCCGCATTTGAAGGTCCACGAAGTGTTTGATGAGGCGTTGTTTGTGGTACGACTTGGTTTCGAAAACGGATGCTAGTTCGAGGCGCAGTCAGACTGTGACATCAGTGCCGCGAGTTTTCTCGGATGTTCCCTCAGCCCCCGACCATGACCAGCGAAGTGCTGCCTTCGTCGCCAGAATTTCAGCTAAAGAAGAGGCCGCGCGAGCCTCAGGGGCGATTTAACTCGGGTCGGCCCCCCCACCTCCCGACCTTTTCAGACGCTGTCCATCCATCTATCCATCATGGGCGTTTTTGTTTGGTTTCTTGGGGCCCACCCTGCTGCCAACCACGGTGTGCCCCAAAGGCCGGGGCACGATTTGGGGCGCGTTCTGGGGCCGGAATGAGCTTCGCTTCGGGCCGTCATGGGGTATTGTTGGGCCGTCTTGGGGCTTGTTTGATAATTCTGGATGCCTTTTTTCTGCCCCCTTTTGATGCGATTGCCGCCCCTCAAAAACACAAGCACATGTGATAACAACATGTGTGCTGCGTTTGAGCGGCATTACGGTGGTTTTCTTTGGGTCGTCTTCGGGTGTTTGGTGGATGCTTGGGGTAGCTGGCGGCTCTCGCGAAGACCTTTTGACTGCCCCCCTGACCGCGTAGGGCCTCGGCAAGTTTTCAGGGCCTGGCTGGGGCGTCCAGGAAGCTCGGGAGGCCGAAGTTGGTCAAGGAAGGGGGGGGCCGTAATCAAATGATGCATAGATACATTGGTGGCAGCATTTGAAGTGTGTTCGGCTTACGCGCGTCTGGTTTAGGACAGTTAGCGCTTGGTCCGCGTTCGTCCCCCATGTTCGCTACAGCATTATGTTGGTTTCCCCCAGGGGGTCTTGCAGTTCCTCCTTGAGCAACCGCTGCCGGATGCCATTCTGACAGGCTGCAACGAGGATATACAGCCAGAGCATCATCTGAGTGAAAATTGAGAAACGCCATGCGCGAAATGCCGCAGGAGTGTTGATTGGTCTGGTTTGTTCTCGCACTTATACCCGTGCGTTCAGCCTGTGGCCACTGAGGTCCAGAACCACTGGAACCTGCCACAGTGGAAGCACCATCGCGCGGAGCCTAGATTTGTTTTTTCTACGAGTGCGTAAGCGCCTTCGAAGCAGGGAAAGCGAAGCGGAGAACGCCCACGTCTGACAGCAGTGGTGGTTCGTTGTAGCAGTGTTTGGTGATGTTAAGCGTTGTTCTTTCGTGGGACGTGCATGCCGCATCGCCATGATATCTTCCGTCTTTTTGTTTACGGGTTCGAATTTGCACGCACATGCAGACCCGTTCCACAGTTCGTCTTGTTGCCGAGAGCAGCCCTTACCAGCGTACGGTTCCCCAAGGTTGGGAAGAGGTGACGGAGGTGACGATCGGCGTCCTCATCGTGTCCGAGGTGGGGGGTGGTCATTGGGGAGCAGGAAGAAGGGAGCGGGCACGAGGAAGGAGTGAAGGAGAGGGGATTCCCACGGGCCGTGGACTCACATCCCGAGCTGGTCTGTTGACGGAACCCCGTTCCGCCGGAGGAAGTGCGCGGGACCAGACGACGGGGCCGTTGGACGCCCCAGGCTCTAGGTTTCCGAGATGGGGTCGGAGCAGATGGGGTCGGAGTACGAGGACAGAGAATGGCATGAGCACAAGTAGTCGGAGGTCCGCGCTGTTCTCTTGGGTCGGCGCCGCACGCCCTCCCCGTAACCCCCCTCTCCGGCGCGCGGGGCGCGCCAGTGGCGGCGCCTCAGGCTCCAGGCCTCGCACATGGAGCCGCTTCGATGTTTGTTCAGAGCCTGGGATCAAGGGAGGAAAAAGCACCCGGACCAGACAATTGGCGTTTACTAAACGGCCCTGCCCTGCTTGATTTTTTGTTTAGGTGCTTTTACTAAACGGCTTCGCGTGTCGGGGTGGCTATTATCGGGGTGGATGTTCTGCCCTCTATCGGACCCCTGGGGAGGGGAGCGGGGGGAGGGGAGGAGAGCAAGGAGGCCTTGAGGCATCCCGGGTGGGGTCGGAGCAGATGAGGTCGGAGGATCGCGCCGCATCGTCGACGCATCGGAGATGCGGATCGATGAGGTGGAGCCCGATTTTCTCCACGCCGACGTCGCCGATGCGTCGCCGACGTCGCCGATGCATCGGTGATGCATGGGGGCTGCGGCGCGGTCCTCTGACCCCATCTCTTTGGACCCCATCCAGGAGGCCTCTACTCGGGGGCGGAAAAGAGGTGGGTGATGACTAGGGGGGGGATATCATGGCGGGGGGCATCATATTTCCCCATATTTCATGGCGCCTCTTCTTGTTTCAATACGTCCCCAGCCCCCCCGCCGGGCCGCGCACATGCCGCCGGTCATGATTTGCACCCCCCCCTCTTGGACACCCCCCTCTTGGCCGCTCCCGATCTACAGACCCAGATCTCCGATGTCGCTTGGGGGAGAGAAGGGTGAGGCCTCGACCTCCACCTTCCACACCTTCCAGCTGGAAGCTTACGTGGTTCATTGTCGTTTGTCTTGGCATGTCTCTGGATGTTTGCGAATGTTTGCGTTTCTCTGGATGTTTTCGCTTGTGATCTGTATCCCCGATGATCATGATCATCATCATCATCATCATCATCATCATCATCATCATCATCATCATCACCATCACCATCACCATCACCATCACCATCACCATCACCACCATCATCATCATCATCATCATCATCATCATCATCATCATCATCATCATCATCACCATCAAATCATCATCGTCATCATCATCATCATCATCATCATCATTAGTATCATCAGCATCATGATCATCTTCATCAGCATCTTCATCAGCATCGTCATCATCATCAGCATCAACATCAGCATCAACATCAACATCATAGTCATCATCAACAGCAGCATCATCAATATCATCATCAGCAGCAGCATCGGCATTATCATCATCAGCATCATCATGATCATGATCATGAACATCATCATCATCATCATCATCATCATCATCATCACCATCATCATCATCATTGGCAGCAGCACCATCGTCATCCGCATCATCATCAGCACCCTCATTATCATAATCACTATAATCAACCTAATCATCATCGTCATCATCGTCAGTAGCATCATCAGCATCAGCATCAGCATCATCATCATCATCATCTTCATAGCCATCTGCATCTTCATATTCATCTTCATCGTCATACTCACATTCGTCGACATCTGCATCCTCATACGTATGTTCATCTTCATCGTCATATTCATCTTCATATTCATGTGCATCTTCGTCTTCATCATCCGCAACACCCTCCTCCGCCTCCTCATATTCATCTTCATCGCCCAACGTGGTCACCACAAAATGTACCAATATTATCACGACAACTTGCCCGAACTTGCCCGAAGATGGCCGTGACCATATTGGGACATTTAGTCGTGACCATATGGGTGTATGTTGTTACTTTCTCATGCGAAAGCGTCCTTGTTGAAACCCAACACCGAACAACAACTCCTACAACACACCATGAGCCCTACGAACCCCATAGGCCCTGGAGCCCCATAGGCCCATGAGCCCCCACGATCCCCATAGACCCACTGGCCCCATCGACCCCTATGAGCCTTTCTGGCATTATGGGCCCCCTTGGCCTGATTGGCCCCGTGTGCCTGATGGGCTCCACGGGTCTTGTTTCCCATTCTCAGAGGCGGCGGAAGGCGCCGTCCGCCCATACAGCGCCGTTTCTAATACATGCTCCGCGTGCGGATCATGTATTACAAATGCAAGGATTTAGTATTAAAAACAACGATGAGTTCATGCGTAAATTTACTCATACATTCATTATGTAAAAAGATACTATATGTTTGAAAATCACATGTATTAATAACTGCCTTGTACCATGCCATTCAAGGTTACCCGCCCATTAGGGTGCCCGTCATGGCCGTCCGCCCAAGGAATGCCCTGCAGAGCCCTCGGCCCATGGATGTCCTTCGGAGCCCTCCAGTAGTCTGAAGTCTGTCAGGGGATTTAGCTAGCTCAGGCGACCGCAAACATGGATCAAGGGGGCGTGGATTGGCGACGGGTCCCGTTTCCATGGGAAGTCGCGGACTTCCGCCGCCGAGCGAGGCGTGACCGGCCGCATTTTGGGGAGGCACTTCCCCCGATCCATGGACTTGGCGGCCGCGTGCCAAATCCATGGATCGCTAATCCATGTTGGCGCGCCCCCGAATAGCTGAACCGTTTAATCCCCTGACAGATTGACGGTGCTTAACAGGCTCCGAAGGCGCATATCATGGGCGGGCGGCCCTGCGGCCCTGGATGCGGCATTCCTCAGGCGGACGGCCCTGGATGGCGTTATTGACGGACGGCGATTTCCGCCGCCTCTGGCCTAGCTTTAAGTCGGGCCCGTCCCTCCACAGGAGGAGCATTCAAAAATAGTATAAGAAATAGTCGGGGGTCGTTTTGTGTATTTTGTGAATAATGCTGCGTATTGTTTCGACATGTTTTATGTTTCGTCCCAAATCCGCTTTTAGGGGGACATGCCCGACCTAAGCTTACTTTGTCATGGCGTGCTGTGCTTGTGTACCGGTCAAAAAACAACGCAATGGCGCTCTAACAAAAAGCACAATACATAACAATTAAGAGCAGCAGCAACAACAACAACCACAACCATAACCACAACAACAATCATGTTACCCTCATGCGCGATGTTTTCACGCGAAGCAAGCGACCATCATGATAACCGTCTCCATCATGGGGGATTATTGTTCTATAGCGGGGTCCCCTATTCACATTCCCAGATCTCCCGCCCAATGAGGTCTTGCAAACACCTCCGAGGAATTTCAAAATATCCCGCCTCGAACGCATACCCGCGCCTTGCTGCGCCGATGCGAGACCGCCAGTGGAGCATCAGGCAAGGGTAAAGCATAAGGAAATATCGAGCGACAGGATTGCCTTGGTGGGGATGGGGGCTGTCGGCGGCGAGGCAAGGACCTGGCCTTGAATAGAAAGGAAGGAAGTCTCGAGCAGGGCCGCTGTTGTTGCTGGGAGCGGCGCCAACGCTGAAGAGAGTAGGGCGCTAGCCCAGCGTAAAACAAAACGAAGCCTCGAGCGGGAACGCTGGTTCTGTTGGGAAGGCGGTTTTCGGCGGCGAGGAGGAACACCGCCTTGAGCAAAAAGGGAGGAAGTCTCGAGTGGGAGCTGCGGTTTTGTCGGGACGGGGGCTGTCGGCGGCGAGGAACAGCACCGTCCTGAGGAAAAGAGAGGAAGCCTCGAGCGGGAGCGTTGTTGATGTTGGGAGCGGCGCCAATTCAAAAGAGAGCAGGGCGCCAGTCAGGCGTGAAACGGGAGGAAGTCTCGGGCGGGAGCGCTGATTTTGTCGGGATGGCTGTTTCCGGCGGCGAGGAGGAGCACCGCCTTGAGTAAAAAAGGGTGGAAGTCTCGAGCGGGAGCGTTGTTGTTGTTGTTGTTGTTGTTGTTGTTGTTGTTGTTGTTGTTGTTGGGAGCGACGCCGATGAGGGAAAGAGTAGCGCGCCAGTCCAAGGTAAAACAACGAAGTCTCGAGCGGGAACGCTGGCTTTGTTGGGACGGCGGCTTTCGGCGGCGAGCAAGAGCACCGGCCCTGAGTAGAAATGGAGGAAGTCTCGAGCGGGAGCGTTGTTGTTGTTGGCGGGCTGGTTTTGGCGCCCCACCAAACCGCTCGAGCGTGAGCCTCATTTTCAATGAAAATGTTGCCGGCGCCGAGGCGAGAGCGCCAAGGCGCCTGGGGGGGTCCAACAATAATAATTGTTTAGTAATTAACATTCAACCACAATCACAGCCACAACCACAACCACAACCAACAACACAACACATACATACACACACACACACGCGCGCGCACACAACACCAAAAATATCAACAGAACTCGGGAGAGAAACACGAACGTGTCTCCGCCGTGGGGTGATGTAGAGATACATGCCTCCGCTTTCGAGCCCGATCACAGGAAAGCACCCGCTCGCAGACCCAGAGGCATGTCTCCGCTTTCCGGGCGCGACGGCGGGGACCTGTGTAAAGTTTTGTTTTTGGGGGGCTCCGAGGCAGCAGACGTTGCCGCCCTCGGGCCCGACGGCGGAGACGTGTCTGCGCGTGTGGCCCCGCGGCGAGCAGAGGGCTTCGCCACCGGGCCGGGACGTGCAGACGCGTCCCCCCGTGCCTGCGGGAGGGGGGCCCGGGGCGCACAGCGCGGCCCCGCTCTCGGGCCTCCGAGGGCGGAGGCGCGCATCCCGCCCGCGGCCACGGGGCGGGCACGCGTCTCCGCCCTCGGACGCCCGAGGGCGGAGAAGCGTCGCCGCGCTGGGCACCGAGGCGAGCACGCGGCTCCGCGGCCCGAGTGCGGGGGCACGCCTCCGGGCTCCTGTACAATGGCGTGCCTCTGCCTGCGCTGCGCTCGCGGCGCCGCCTGCTTCCGGGGCTTTTTGCCCTCTCTTGGCCCTGGCGTGGGGCCCCTGCTTTTGCCTCCCTCCCCCTGTCAAGGAAAGCCGTGCGCGGCCCGCTTAGCCTGGACGACCGGAAGGGGTGCGCTCTCGACCCGCGGATATATATATATATATACACACACATTTGGGGTTCAACTACGTTTCCACACTTTGTTGACAACGATTTGTTGGGGTGTGATCGCTCTTTACTCGCACTTGTTGCGCCATGTCGTACCAATCGTGGTATGCTCCCTCTTCCTCTTGGCACCAGGAGCAGTGGTGGCAATGCCAGACTCCCGGTTGCTCGTGGTGGAACACCGGCAATGCCAAGAGATGCAAGTGCTGCGGCTTGAAGAAGTCCTGGGCGCAGGTCGTCGGCCAGGACGCCTCGAATGCTCGTGCACCTTCGAAGCTGCAGGCAGTCGAACTGCTCTTGCAGGGCGGGGCCTCCAATGCCGATGCCCGAGTGGACGTGCCAAAACCCTCAACCACCCCAGCGGCCCCCCACAGCACGGAGGACAAGGGTGCCCAGATCAAGCAGTTGGAGAATTCCCTTGCGGCCATTCCGCCAGGCTCCGAGTTCGACGACTTGAGGGCCTCGCTGCAGTCCAAGATCGCGGCGCTCAAGAGGAGCATGACGATGTCGAAGCCCCTCAGCAGTCAACTCGTGTCGTGTCGGGCTGCTGTCGACAGGGCTCAGAGGAGGAAGGCCTTGTGCGAGGAGGCCCTTGCGAAGGCGAAGGCCGCCCTCGACGAGGCCACCAAGGAGTCCATCACCAAGGCCACCGAGCTGAAGGAGCTCGAGGAGAAAGCCATGCAGGTCAGCATGCCGAACTCCCTCGAGGCCTCGACTCAAGCTCTCACGAGGGTCATCGCCGACATGAAGGCTTCTCCGGCTATCCCCCAGGTCCACTTGGCCCAGGCTGAGCAGGAGATCATGAAGGTGCTCACGGGCCTCCAGGCTATTGCGACGGCTGCGTCGGCGACGGCGGCGCAGAATGCAGCAATGGCGACGGCAGTACCTCCAGATACAGCCATGCCCACCTCCGACGAGCAGGCTATCAAGCGACGCTTGAGGGGCAAGCAGAACAATCCGAATGCGAGCCCGGATGTCGAGGAGGTTTTCCAGGAGGAGAAGGTGGCGGAGGTGCAGACGTAGCAGCTTCGCCAAGCGTGCAATTGAGGGCTGGTTCGGGCAACGTTCGCACCCCCTACCCCAATCAAGAGAATGCATCGTACAGCCGGATGGTGGGCGCCACCCTTATGTCGAAGGCTGCGTTGTTGGAGTGCCAATTTCGTCACCATTCAATACAAATACTTAGACTTCTGGAGGGGCGGTGCAAGGTTGAGCAGGTGAGGAAGGGGACATACTTCACTATGTTTTGCGCTGCTGCTGATGCGCGCGGCTCGTACGGATCGCAGTTGTGGGTGAGCTACGACTTGCGGTTCAAGCCGGGGAGTCCCCTCACCCCAGGCTTGTGTTAGCAGCAGGGTCGATCAGGCCAAATGGTGACGATCAAGTGCCAGCGATCTTGGTGGCAGCTCATGCCCTTCATTCTTTGGATCGTCTTGAAAACCAATGTGCATTCTGGGAGTTACTCGGATCACAGATCCGAGTGTGGCGAAGCAGGTATGCAAGTGCAGCACTTGTGATGGCGATCGATGCTAATGCGAGGGTTGGGTCTATTAAGTCTCCTTCGATTAGTACGTGCGAAATTGTTAGGGAGACCCCGAATGGGGCCATGTTCCGGGAGACTCTGGAGGAGCTTAAGCTTGCTGCTACCAACACCTTCTTTGAGGCAGGTTGGACGTGGATGTCAACGTACAGAACTACTTCGAGGATCGACTACATATGTGTACTTCAATCCGAGCTTCCTCGTGTTCGCCGTGCTTGGGTCGAAGATGGCATCGATCTGTCACTTTCGGAGTCTGTTGATCACAGGCTTGTTGTTGCAGACTGTGAGGTTCGAGCTCTCCCAGTGGAGGGCCCCGCCCGGACCGTGCAGCCGCGCTCTTGTTTAATCCACATGTGCTGTTTCGACCGGCCCAAGCTGCAGGACGAGAAGTGTAGGCGACATTTTCAGTTTTTGGTCTGGCGGTTTCGCCCTCTCCCCGGCTCCAGCGTGACTGAACACGCTGAGCAGTTCAATTCGCACCTTCGTTGGGCTTCTGTTGCTGCGTATGGGTCTCAGAAAGACTCCCCTCGTAAGCCATGGGTCTCTGCTCTGACTTGGCCCGCGCTTAGGTGGGGGGCCCCGCTTCGTCGGATTTCCGATGGCCTGTGGCGGGTGAAAGCCAAGCAGAAATTAGCTTTAGTGTTTCACGCTCTAGCGCCAGCTGTGTCCATTCCCTTTCCGCGTCAGGTTCCGCGGCCATTCGGCTGGCAGGCAAAAGCCAAATGCATGGAGATCCACTTTAACCATCGGCCGTCTTGACATTTTCATTGCTGCGTGGAGTAGGGGGTTCCGCATTTTTCAGAGCGTTGCCAAGTCATTGTGTGACATTGACCGCAACAGGCTTCTTGAGTCATATGCCGCTGAGCTGGACCAACATGCCTTGAATGCCAGATTTTCGGGTACGTTTAAGGTTGTCCGATTGCTCACGGGTAGCAAGCCTGCGGGGAATGTCAATCTCACAATGGACTCTGGAAGAATGAGCGCCTCATCTCATGAGCGGGACCTCGCTTGGAAGGAGCACTACCAGAGAGTTTTCCGAGCCGAGGTTATGAATTTTCAGTCGATTGAGGCTGTCTCCGGGCACAGGCCCGATTCGCTGGTCTCAGAGTTGCGCATGTCTGTTCAGGACACTTACGACTCGTTGCGCCGTTTGAAGCCCAACAGGGGTGTAGGTTGTGACGGCCCCCCTGCAGAGCTCCTCCAATCGGGGGGGTACGCGGCAGCTGTAAAGGTCAATGCAATCGAGCAGATAGTAGTCGAGTCTCTCCGGTGGCCCACGCAGTGGACAGGAGGAAGAATGGCCAGTCTTTTCAAGGGCAAGGGGCCCACGTCTGAACGGAATAACTATCGCGGCATCCTCCTTGCCGACCATGTCAGCAAATCTTTTGTCTCGCGATCGAAGGACGTTGTGGACCCAATGTACAGCGATAGAATGCCATCCACACAATTTGGAGCAGTGCCTCGTCGTGGCACCGATTTTGCTTCACATATTGTTCAGGCTGCCGCTGCACTGGCCGAGAAGAACGGCTGGTCTATCTGCATCAGTTTTGTTGATATTGTCAAAGCTTTTGACAGGGTAGTGCGTGAGTTAGTGTTCGGATTTCCCTCGTCGGCCCCGGCCGACTCGGAGTCGAGACTGCGGTGCTTGGCGGGCTTGGGACTTCCCCAGGAGGTTGCCCAGCACGTGCATGATTTTGTCTCCGAGCACGGCCCACTGTTGGAGCAGTGGAACGTCGATGGCACAACAATCGCTCTGCTTAGGAGCATACGCGAGAGTTCGTGGTTTTGCATTGGATCGCTTGATGAGGCGATCTGCTCTAGGCTCGGCGGCCGCCAGGGTTGCAAGGTAGGGGCGACGATTTTCAATGCCGTTTATTCAATCGCACTGTCCGCCTTGAAAGATAAACTCAAAGGGGCCGGCTTGGTGCTGCAACTCCCCTGCCCCGGCACGACTGAATTTTGGGGGGCCCTCGCCGGCCTTCCTGCAAGCCATGCTAACATCTCCGATTGCGCATTCGTGGATGACGAGCGCATTGTCCTCGCCAGCAAAAGTGCGCGGCAGCTCGAGGCCGCCATCCCCAAGGCTCTGAACGCCTTGGTTGAATCATTCTCGGCACTGGACCTCGAGATTCTCGAGATCAACTGGTCCAAGGGGAAGACTGAAGCCTTGGTTCGATTTCGGGGGTCTGGGGCTCAGCAGGTTTTCGCGTCGCACTGTCACGACGGCCAGCTGTCTTTTGAAGTCCCCGGGAGCTCCCCCAGACTCCTCGTCGTCGACCATTACAAGCATCTTGGCACGAATTTGTCGCTGGATTCAGCTTGCATGGCAGATGCTAGGCATAAGGAGCAATCCACGTTGGCAGCCTACTCCCCACACGCCGCGAAGATTTTCGTTTCCCCGGTCATCCATGATTGGGTCAAGCTTCACCTCATGTCTTCGCTCTTGTGCACGCGGCTATTCTTCAACGCGCATATTGTAGTGCCCATTCGTCAGTACATTCGTAGGCCCAATGCAGTCATGATGAGGCCCATTCGCCGCATTGCTGGCGAGGTCCGGTTTGGCAAAGTTGACCACACTGATGCTC
This sequence comes from Prorocentrum cordatum, assembly GCA_963575745.1. Lineage (NCBI taxonomy): Eukaryota > Dinophyceae > Prorocentrales > Prorocentraceae > Prorocentrum > Prorocentrum cordatum. Next base: position 106,687 of record CAUYUJ010020773.1, on the reverse strand, counting down.
AACAACGCGCCAAAATGTATCTTCCGTCTGTGGATTGCCTGTTGCAGCGAGCCCGTTTGCTATATTTGTATCGTGTTCTCGCGTCGGGCCCGCAGGAATTGTTGGCGCTGCTGCGCGCTCGCCCGAAGGGCGAGCCCATGCCGTGGACCAAATTGATCCTCTCTGACATGGCAGTGCTGAAAGACCTGGTACTTGCCAGGTCTCAGTTCTTTCTCCCTCCACCTGCGGAGGCCCCAGAAACGTGGGGGAAATTCATCAGAGGTTGCGGAGCCTCGTGGAGCCCGCTCGTGCAGCAGCTCTTCTATTCGGAATCGGTCGCCGACGGTCCGGATTCCGCAGGTCATTGTCATGTGCGCAGTGGCCAAGCTGCAGGAGGAGCCAATATGGAGTGTGGTGACGGAGTGACGGAGCGCACCAGGGCGCTCCCCCTATTCCCCCTCCTCCTCCCCCTCCTCCCCGCGCATTTGCTTGCCCCGACTGTGCCAATGATGGTGTCGTCGACCCGCCTGCTTCTCACTCGCAGAAGGCTCTGCTGTCTCACGGACGAGCGAAGCATGGTTTCAGATGCGATGCTCGATGTAATATCGACTCGTCCGGCATGTGCCCGGTCTGCAAGACCGTATTCAGTTCAAGATCCCGGGCGATTGCACACCTATCGGATCCGAGGCGCACGAAATGCCTTTCGAAGCTTTTCGAATGTCCGAAATTATCCCACGAAGTCGTGGAGGAATTGGACGCCTTCGATGCTGCAGCGAGGCTGGAGGCCCAACGAGCGGGCCGATCTCGCCCCCTTTCCGCCGCTCTTGCCATTACAGCTTCTGGCAAAGCAGTTGGCCGATTGAGACGGTGATTTATCACCACCGGGAACTGCAGTGATGGTTTTGTGACCTCTCGGAGAACTTTGGGAATAATATATAGATATAAATATAATGTATATATATATATATATATATATATGTACATATATAT
>CAUYUJ010020773.1:73218-103218 GCA_963575745.1 Prorocentrum cordatum | reverse complement strand
CTCGCATACTATTCGCCCGAGACTAGCGCAAGAGGGCGGAGGGTCCACGGCGGAAGGTGTCGAAGAAGGAGGTCGATGAGGGAGCAGGCGTCGGATCCTGATCTCCAGCGATCGACGCTCGATCCGAGATCCGTGAAGGTCGGCGGAGGTTTTGTTCGAGGCCAGGGGTGGGTTCCATCCGCTGCGCCTCTTCGCGGGCGCTCCGGGGGCCCCCAGCGGAGGCAGGAGGCCCGAAGCATGGCCCGTGGCATCGCTCGGACGTGTGCACTTTTTCCTTCGGCGAGGGCCATCGAGGAGCATCCTTGATCATTTGGCGAAAAAAACACGCACGAAACCGAAAAAAACACAGGGAATGGACGTCCGAGCGATGGCGAGGGCCCGAAGCCCAAGATCTCTGACGGTGGGGTGGCTTTTCCGCCGCCATTGCCCGGCCTCGGGGCCATCAGAGGTGCACTGGGGACGAAGAGAAGCAGCCCCGGGGAAGCGGTCGGGACTTTTATGGCAGCGGATTGGGTATTCGCATCGGTTGAGGTCCAAGGTGAAAAGTTCAGCGTTCGGGGAAGCAATAATGGGGTGGTGACCACACCGTGTGGTGAGTCGGTGGGGATTCGGGGTCACCGCACGGTTTTGGGACTCGAGTCCCTCTCCGCGGATGTGTTGGGCGACAGGGGCCTCCAGGGTCCCAAGGCCGTGCGGTGACGGGCAGTGCGGTGAGGTCTCGTGGGGTTCCGCGGTCACCGCACGGTCTGTCACCACGCGGTTTTGGGATCCTCAATCATGGCGGAGGGCGCCGGCAGAAAGAGAGAGAGAGAGAGAGAGAGAGAGCGCCGCTCTTGCTGGGGGGCATCGCGGTTGCGCTCCGAGATTTGCGGTGGGCATCCCCGCGCTCAAGGCTCGGGGTCTTGAGAAACAATTTTGGGGCGGCCAGGAAAGAAGAAACAATGTTGGATACACATACGTAAAATTGTCGACGGTTCCCGTGGAGTGTTTGGATCTGCGCAGGACCCCCTTGGAGGCGCCTCCAGCGCCGCCCCTGGCGCGCTCCGCGCTCCAGGGAGCAGGGTCCAGCGCAGATCCAAGAATTCCGCGCGGACCGTCGATAGCTTTTGTCTGTGCAGTTGGTGTTCTTTCTCTGCAAGAGGGAGTGGTTTTAGGAGGGGGTGGATATCATGGTTGGAGTCGTGATATGGCCTTGGGTTCCATGGCCCCCCTCTTCGTCCTTCAACACGTCCATTGGTCCCCCCCTCGTCCGCGCACATTCCTCCTGCCAGGATTTTTGCGAACCGTCTTCGTTTAACAACCCCAGCCAGTGATCCAGGCCTTGGTGCAGAGATGACGCGCTGCGCCCAGGACGCGGCTGCGGCCAGGCGTTGGGGGCAGCCGCAGGAGGGGGCGCATCGATCCAGAACCACTCCTTCGTCTCCGATCGACTCCTGGCAGCCCACCCCGCCCAGGAGCGTGCGCGTTCACTATCGGGGGCCCGTCGACGCTCTGTCGGCGGTGCCTGACCGATTCGAGCAGGCTCGAGGTGACCCCCCCCCTGAGCCAGTCCCCCCCCCGCCGTCTCCCCCTCGGGTGGGGGGAGAGCGCGGGGCATGTCCGGGGGGAATCGAAGCAGGATGGGGACTGCCGCCTCCCGCGGCTCTGGCCCTCCGGCCACGCGTGTCTCACACCAATCGGCGGCAAGCCCAGGGGGGAATGCAGAGGGAGCGGGCCTTCTCAGAGAGCTCGGGAGGCCTTGGGCCTTTGAGAAGTTTGCTAGGCCTTCTCCGAAGACAGAGAGTGCTTCTCAGGAGGCCGGATAGCTTCCGAGAAGCCCCGCCGCCCTCTGGGAAGATTTGCCCCCTCTCACCTCCCCACTGGGCGCGCCGCCGAACCAACTTCTGGACCTCGACGGCAGATTCCGAACCCGCCTTGAGAGCACCAGTACCTTCGGACGTCGGGTCGGCCCAGACACGACCTCGCGGAAGGGCCGGCTGAGAACAGGGCCGCCGTTTCGGGCCTCGGGGGGGGCCTCGTCTCCACGGCTAAGCGCAGCTCGGGAAGCCGTGGCGTCTGGACCCGACAGGGGCCCGGGGGCAGCTGCTGGGCGGGTGCCCGGGCCAGGCGCCCGTGCCCCACCGCTGTTGCCGCCAGTGGCCCTCCGCAGCCCCAGGAAGGCCCCGGGAAGGCTGGGACGGCACGTGCTCAACGGCACCGTAACGGGTACTTACTAACGGGTACTTTGCAATTTTGCCGAAAGTTGCCACTTTAGGGCCTCTTTCTGGCAATGCAGCGTTGCCCGCATCGGGAAGGGTTGGGTTCGCTGGGTCACTGGCCAAAGTACCCGTTAGTGGAGTCCCCGTTTGTGGGGCGCTGACGTGCGGTGGCTGGCTGTGTCGGGCGGGTGGTAGTATAGAATGGCTTACAGTCGGGGCCCTGAAGGAGGAACCCTTTTCGTTGGGGAGGCTCCGAGTTCCTGAATTGTTTCGCAGCTTGCCTTGGATTTCCCTCAGGTCTTCGATGCGAAATCGAAGTTCAACTTATGGAAGACAGGGGCCTCGTTCCTTATTCAGGGTTCCTTAGGGCAACGCCCCGACTGTACATTCACCACCCACCAAACCACCCCAGCCCAACCCGAACCCTCAATTTGCCCTCCATCTCCAGTGTGGGGGGGTCGAGGAACGTCGAAAAAGCACATGGAACCCGTACCCCCCCCCCCCGACCCGAAATTGGGGTCAAATCCGGGTCTTCGGGTTGGGTTGGGGTGGCCTGGTAGGTAGTCACACATGGGACCAGCATCGGGGGGGAAGAAAAGGGCCCTTTTCAGGCCCTTCTCTTCACCGCCCGCCAGGCTGTGGCGTCGTGCGGCTCACCGTGAGCAGGGCGAGGGAGGAGGAGGAGGAGGAGGAGGAGGGGGAGGAAGCAGGACTGGGGCTGGAGCGCGCTTGCAGATCGGAGGACGCCTGCCAAAAGTGCACACCACGCCTGCACGCCTGTCCTGGCCGAGCCCATCTCGGGCTACGGGCCGAGCCAGGAGGGCGCATGCACCGATGCCGGGCCCGGGACGGGCCCAGCCAGGACGGGCGTGGCGTACAGACGGCGCCCCCCAGCAGAGCGTCTTTTCTCGAGGCGGGATACCTGATCCCGACCCGAACCTCTGGGTCGGTGTTGGTGGTCGCCGCGGCAAACGCAGCGGCCACAATTCGGGGCAGGGATTCCTGCAAGGAGTGGCATGCAGACGTGGCTATAAGTTCACCGTTTAGCGGCAGAGAGTTGCCAATGCATGTGCTCAACATGGGCACTTGGTTCTGCTGGCGGGGGGTCGGTGCTCACGGAACCACCGTGTTATGATGTTCCAATCTATTGTGGCTCTGATCACCAGAAATAATTTCGAGCACCCAGGAAGTACCGAATTTGAAGGTTCTTCACGTGTCGGGCCCTGGGAGGCGATATTCGTTCGAAAATGTGTCGATACTGTTCTGGGTGCTCGAGTTCTTTCTGGGATGCGGTCCAGAAGTGCGATGGGAGCAACACAAGGCTCGTGGCGTGAAGCGACCGCGCGCCGAAAGCTGGCCTGGCATGCTGTCTTCGGCTCCGTCGACGGCCAGCCTGCCCCCCTCGACGGCCTTTCTCCGTGTGGCGCGCTCCAGAGAGGTCCTGGCCTCCGACGGTCGAAGGCGCGGGCCTCTCCTCCTCGGGGGCAGGGGCGGCGGAGGCTGGCTGACGCACAGCTGCCTCGTCGCCTCACGCCCGCCCTCGCGTCGGGCGTCGGTCGCGCTTCGAGCACGCCGTGCTGTTTGCTCCGTCGTCGCCATCGCCCCCGCGAGACTTCCTGGGCAATGGGAGTTGCGTTTGAACAAGAAAGGAAAACTAGGCCGCCTCCGCCGGCGGGAAGCTTGGCGGAGGGCAGCGGAAGGAGCACTGTTCCCCACGAGATGACATGTTTGGGGCTCAGGGCTTCCAGAACCGGCCATGTGCCTCTCGTCATCGTGTCCAGTCAGGGTGTCATCTTATTCTCCCTCCTGACTGCGGAGCCCGTTGTGGATGTGTCAGGGTGTTCCGCATGTTTCAGCGCCTTCTCAGGACCCAGCCCGAGATCCTTGGCCATTTGAGCGGTCGCCCATCGCGAAACGAGGAACAACGGCGTGTAGGTCAGCTGCTAGCCCAAGTCGCGATCCCCATCTCAATATTTCTAGGCTACGCGCTAACTTTCCTCACTAGCAGCGTCCTCGCTCGATCCATATCTGGATCCCGGCAAGAAAAAAGGAGGGTACGGGAAGACCCTGCTCACCCTGCGCGTCGTGGGCATCCGCGACTTCTTCTGCAAGCCGAGCCCTTTTGCTGCCTCATCATTTGGGGAAGTCAGGGTTTGCGCGGTGTCAGGTGCGGCATTGCCATAGTTCGGTGGCGGGCTGCCGCTTCGTTCGGAGGATCGGGAACAACATACGCCGCTGCATATGGTGATGTTTCTTGCTGATTTGGAGCATCCGTTGTCGCGCGGCCGCCGACCAAAAAAGCATTCCCACCAGCCCATCCAGAAACGATGCCCAGGCGAGTTGCTTTGATCAGAAAAGTGTGTGAGCAATCAGTGCAACGATGGGGCGGCAACCGTGAAACCAATACTCGGGGTCAGCCTGAGCAGACCCGGGCGTCAACCTTGAATGGCACGGGGGGGTCTTTCGACACGAGGCAGGTCTCCTCGAAGGTTGAATGGGGGTCGTCACGTGGCCCTCTCTGGCCCACTTCTGGAGGCCCTTCAGGCTCTCCTCCTGGGCCTGGCCATGACCCCGTCGATCAAACAAGGGGGATCCTTGGTTGGCCTCGCCCCGCCCGTCGGAGCCCGGGAGGCCGTCTCTGGTGGCGCCCCCGGGGCCGCCTCGCGGCTCCTCGGGGGGGCCCCTCAGGGGGGGCCTCCGAAGCCCATCGGAGGCCTCGGGAGCCCTCTCAAGGCCCGAGACACCCACCGGAAGCGAACAGGCGAAGAAGCCTTGGGCGCCGCGTAATGGGGGGGTCATAAATGGGGGGGTGGCGAGGGTGGTTCGAAAATGTACCCAAACGGTCGCTAAACGAGTCCCCTGGGGCTCTGGAGGGGCCCGAAAGGGGCACGAAAGGGGACTTTTTCTGACCCCCCCCTTTGTGACCCCCCATTAAGCCACGCCCAAAAGCCAAAACAGATGGAAGGGCCATGGAGGTTTGAATGATCTGGGCCTCTCGGGGGTACCCTTTTTCGGGGGACTCCGAGGTCACCTGGAGCAGCCTCTGGGCCGCACCCAGGCCTCCTGGAGGCACGGTGGAGCCAAGCTTGAGCCAGCGTGGACCACGTTGCGACATCTTGGAGGTCATCTTGGAGGCGTCCGCGTTCATCTTGGAATTCGCTTTGCCGAAAAGCCTCCCAAGGAGGCCCCCGCGAGGCCAGCATCCTTCCAAGAGCTGAGCGTGCTTCGATAGGTGCGGTGTTGAGCGAAGGGGCGCACGAATCAGAGCCCGTCGGTGCCCGGAAGATCGTCTCTCGGGCTCTTCTTGGGGCGTTCCTCGGGGTCCTTGGGCGATTTGGGAGCCGTCCTGGGGCTTAAAAATCCAGCGGAGGTCACGAGGCCAGAGAGCCAAAAACATTGACTGATGTTTGCCTCTCGGGGGTCTCCTTGGGAGGCCCCGCGCCTACTTGTTACAGTCGTGTGGCTGTCTTGAGGCCTCTTGGAGGTATGTTGAAAGCTATCCTGAAATGTCTGATGCCAACGTGGAGGCCATCATGGGCTACCTGGGGCCCCCTTGAAGCCATCTTTGGCAAAAAAACTGCGCTCAGACACCTCGCGAAACTCTGGTCCCAAGCCAAGGGTAGGGGGTAGGTAGAGGGGTAAACCCCACCCCGAAGGGGGAGAAGGGAGATTTGGAGGGGAAGCAGTCTGGACGGCCTACGCTCAGGGAGGTAGCAGGACTGGTCGCGAGACTAGTCTTGAGGATGGTACCTATCCGACACATTCTTGGGAGAAGAAGCGGTGCATATAGTCATGCCGCGGGGTCGCACATCTCGACGAGTGGAAACCGCACCGGCGACCATGAAAAGGACGGTCCCCCAAACAGTTGCACCCCGTGCGGCTGCTACACGGTAAGCTGGTACACGCCACGCACTATGCCCAGCACGTTCTCTCTGGACTGCGCACAACGGCCCGGGGGACGGCCCGGCGGCTCCAGAGACGGCTCGGCGGCCCGAACGACCTTCGCCGCAGGGCCGCGCTCTGGAAAACCTCTGGGCTGGACGACAGGGGGGGAGTGGGAGAGGGGGGGTACGAAATCTGCTGCATGCAGCCGATTTCGGCCCCACCGAGGGGCCCACTCCTCGATACACAGTCGCCTCCGGCGCCGGGAGGCGCTGGGAAAGTCAGCTACGTGAGCTGATTCTCAAACCCCCCCTGTGCTACCCCCCCCTTTCGCCTGGCCCGAAAAACCTCTGGGGAGTCGCGGGGACGGCGGGGCGCGGCACGTCCTCAGCTCCGCCTCGGGGAAGCGCAAGCCTGGACCGGAGGCGCGTGGGCCTGGCGACGGGCCACGCTGCCCTGCAAGGATCGGCGCGCACCGTCGCCAAGTCCGGCGGCGCAGGCTCCGTGTTGGGGGTGGTACGTTGCCCCAGTGCCCACGGGACAGATCCACGTATGTGTAGTCCGCGTTAGTGCGTGCTCGGAATCATGGTTTGCATTGCTTGGTTGGTTGGTCTATTCGGCTCCGACGTCAACCCGTTTTTGGTGGGTGCACCTTCCGTTGGATGTTTGGCACGGGCTTCTAAATCTGTTGACCGATGTCAGCATGCCGGTGACATGTCTGACCCAATTCGGGGCACGGTCGAGATCAACATGTCAATGCATGGCGACCAACATCTCAGGATAACGATAATGACGCAGATGTTTGTTTCTACTGTGGTCGAGACCAGATTTTCAGTGTCCTACCAGCTAGACTGATACCGACCAGTTGACGTTTCCGTTGCTCCATCTTTTCCAGCCGAATGTTGTGTTGTTGCGCTCGATGACGCATCTGATTGGCACGTAGCTGATGGCATTATGGCCGGCATCCCGTCAACATCGCAATGGTCAACACCAACGCCCGGCGTTGATCAGATACGTGGCTATTCTCCGAATCATCAATTATGATTCCTTTTCTTCGTCCTCCGTTTCCTCTTGCTTACCTCCTGTTTTTCCTGCTTTTCAGCTTGTCCTTGCCGGTGCATAAAAGCGTTGCTTCCCGTGGCTGTTTAGCCCTAGGTTGCAATTTCCGAAAGTGCGCCGGTGGATCTCCCTGGGTACACTAAAACATTAAAGGGGGGGGTCCAGAACCCCGCCCCCCCTAGGTCCCCCCTTCAAGGGGGGGGGGGGTCCGGAACCCCCCCCCCTCCCCCCCTCAAGGGGGGGGGGGTCCCGAACCCCTCCCCCCACCCCTCCCTTGAAGGGTGGGGGGGGTCCGGAACCCTCCACCCCCCTCCCCCCCTTGGCGCCTGAAAGGGAGGGGGGGGTCGGACCCCCCCCCTTTGTGTAGGGAGTACGGAGTTGGGAGTAGGGAGTGGTGAGTAGTGAGTAGCGAGTTAGTGCTTAGTGAGTAGTGAGTAGTGGGTAGTGAGTGGCGAATATGGAGTAGGGAGTAGGGAGTGGGGAGTAGTGAGTAGTGAATAGTGAGTAGTAGTGTGTACTGATAAGTGAGTAGTGAGTGGCGAGTAGTGAGTAGTGAGTAGTGAGTAGCGAGTAGCGAGTAGTGAGTACTGAGTAGGGAGTAGGGAGTAATGAGTAGTGGGTAGTGAGTAGTGGGTAGTGAGTAGTGGATGGCGGGTAGTGATTAGTGAGTAGAGAGTAGTGGGTAGTGCGTAGTGCGTAGTGAGTAGTGAGTAGTGAGTAGTGGGTAGTAGCAGTGGGTAGTGAGTAGTGAGTAGCGAGTTGGGAGTAGCGAGTAGTGTGTAGTGAGGAGCGAATAGGGCGTAGTGAGTAGAGAGTAGTCAGTAGTGAGTAGTGGGTAGTGATTAGTGAGTAACGAATAGGGAGTAGCGAGTAGTGAGTAGTGAGTAGCGAGTAGGGAGTAGGGAGTAGTGAGCAGTGAGTAGTAAGAAGTGGTAAGCGAATAGTGGGTAGTGAGTAGCGACTGGTGAGTAGTGGGTAGTGACTAGTGAGTTGTGACTAGTGACTAGAGACTATGTAATGACTAGTGAGTAGGGAGTAGTAGGTAGTGAGTAGTGAATAGTGAGTAGCGGGGAGTGCGTAGTGTATGGAAGTAGCGAGTAGTGAGTACTGAGTACTGTGTAGTCAGTAGCGAGTAGCGAGTAGTGGGTACTGAGTAGTGATTTGTGGGCAATGGGTAGTTAGTGAGTAGTGAGTAGTGGATAGTGGGTAGTGGGTAATGAGTGGTGATTAGTGAGTAGTGAGTTGGGAGTAGTGAGTAGTGCTTAGAGAGTAGTGAGTATTGAGTAGTGGGTAGTGAGGAGTGCTTAGTGAGTAGTGAGTAGCGAGGAGGGAGTAGTGAGTAGGGAGTAGTGAGTAGCGAGTAGTGGGTGGTGGGTAGTGAGTAGTGGATAGTGAGTAGTGAGTCGCGAGTAGTGAGTAGGGGGTAGTGAGAAGTGAGTAGCGAATAGCGAGTCGTCAGTAGTGGGTAGTGAGCATTGAGTAGTGAGTACTTTTTGGGGCTGGGGTTAGTGGTTGGGGTTAGGATTCGGTGTTTGGGTTAGGGTGAGGACTAGGGGTAGGGGCGGCGGGGGTCGGGTGCCGGAGTTAGGGGGCGGCGCGGCGAAAGGGGGGGAGGAGGGGGAGGGGGTTCGGACCCCTCCCCCTCTTGAAAGGGGGGGAGGGGGGGGGTCCCCGACGACGGATCGGGGAAAGGGTGGACGGGGGGGGGGTCCCCGACGACGGATCGGGGAAGGGGGGGGGTCCTGATGCCCCCCCCCCTGGGGGGGATCCAGCGGCGCACCCTCGCAATTTCCGCTCTTACCTGGCATAACCACACGTGCTTCGCATCGCTTTACATTCCTCTTACGGGAAACCATGCGAACCTTCTGACATAATCAGTTTTGGTTGGTAGTGAAGCAGTTTCGCCCCTGGTCCCATACCACGGCCGCCATGTCCCGCCCCGCCTCGCTGGCCATGGCTCCAACCCTCCGCCGCTCTACATCGCGACGCCCGCGGGAGACGTCACTCAGTGGCACGACAGGGCTGGGCCAGCCCATCCGCAGGAACATTGCGTCGTGCCTCCCTCCATGCCGCTTCACATCCTACTCTACATCCGTTTTCAACATCAGCTCGCGGACCCCAAACCGTCAGCGCCCCCCCGCCCGTGGAGGTTGCCTGCGGTTTTAGACATTTGCTCGACGAAGCGCTCACACTTGCGGCGCCAGGGCCAGGCCCCGAGCCTCTGGGGACTGATTCGGGAGCCTTGGGGGAAGCAAGCAAAAAAAACGCATCCTGCGACTGCGTCGCCGGCGCCGAGAGGTGACGCGGCGGGGAGCGCTTGAATTCCGTTCTCAACCAGCGGAGGGCATGACGATTGGGGCGCCGTCGCGCCCCGAGGCACCGCACCTCGGGACTCGACCCTCCGCTTGACCTATTCAGACTGGCCGCCATTAGGGCTGGGCGGGATCCCGATCCGCACTCCTCTAGACGATCGCACACATGGTGGCGTTCAGCGCAGTCGCCACACAACGTTCGAAGAGCACCCCCGCGCGCGCACTGCTAGCACTACGCTGACAAGACAGAAGCAGGTGCCCAATACGCTGACGCGACGAGGAGGAACACACCCAGGGCAAGTACCCCCCGCGATTCGCGCAACGCCGCTCGAGGACCCCGGGCACCCTGCACGCCTGCGACACGCGAAGAGGGCTACATTCCAGATGGGAGGCCATCGGAGTAGGCACGCTTGCCATCGCAAGCTGCATCGCCTGCGCGGACGCAGGAGGTGGCAGCGGCAACATGCGCCACCTCCGCGCCTGGGGGCCCGATCACCGCTCTCGCGCGCCCTTCCGGAAATCGGCGCGAGAAGCGTTGGTCTGGTCAGTGGCGAACTCAGACCTCAATGAGTTTCGCCAGGCGGCGCGCGTCTCGTCGCGCCTTTCCGGCATGGCGCGCGAGCGCTTGGTCGAATGGCCGCCGGGTGCCCTGATCCAGGCAGGCCTCATCAACGGCAGCCCAGCGCCACCGACGACCTTTCCATTGCACAGCCAGGTTGAACGATGGGGCCAGCTGGGCGAGGAGGAGCGCACATCGGCTGCATCGGTCCCGATGAATTTGAACGCGCAGCCGCGGGGGCGAATCGACAACCTCCCAACGAGATTCGACATGTCCCCCAACCTGGCGCGGCAAGCTTGCCCATTCATGATCGGCTACGAAGGGTCCAGCTTCTTCCTGCTGCGCGCCGCCGTCGCATTGAACACTCAACTTATCGAGCTCCTACAGCGCCGCGAACTGGCCGATCCCGCGAACGCTCGGCCGGTCACCCGCGCGACGGGCCAGCTGAGGCGCAGCGGGCACGTGACAGAGGGATCACCAGCCACCCTCGCCTCGGCGACCCACTCTGCCAAACGCAAGCTCTCTACCGGCGCCCCCTAGCAGGAGCAGAGCTGGGGCGGCGCGGGCCCCGCTGCAGCGGGATCGGCACCGAACCCCCTTCACGGGCCGAGGCCGCGTTTGGAGGCCGCGCTTCTAGCGCGGCGCCACCAGCCCAGGGGGCGCGCGCAGCAGCGGAGATCGATATGAGGCGCCGACACCGACGCCGCCAGCTCATCAGCCGGCGAAGAGATAGCCGCCAAAGACCCCGAGCAGCGCAACATTCCCGTGGAACAACGCGGCGCGTACCTCTCGCTGGCTTACGAGCGCGCCAAAGCACGCTGGGGCAGCTCCAACAATTGCGAGCGCACGCGCCACGTCCAGAGGGTCATCAAACGGAGAGCATGGGCGAGGGCAAAAGCCACCGCGCAGCCACCGCGCCAGAGATCGACCTCCGGAAGACTTTCGCGTGCTTTGGGAAGGGCAAGGGCAATGAGAAAAGGGCAGTTCAAGACCGCGGGCATAGGTTCGGGCCGCCAAAGCAAATCCATGGGCCCTGACAGGGAGCGCTTCAAATTCCGCGAGTGCGACTCCAGGGAGCACCTCATTACACTGCCCCCAGCACCGCCAAACAGGACGCGTTTTTCCCTCAACGCCTACGCCCTGGCACCACCGTCAGCGCCATCATCCCCACCACTTATTTGCTCTTTCTCGCGCAGCAAGGGCCGCCCAGGCCGAGCGAGCAGCGGCCCGCGCCAGGAACGCGCGCGGTCCGGGTGGCCAGGGGCGCCTCCAGAACTCTTCGGCCAATGGCGGAGGCACCGGGAAAAGCGACCCACTGCGGAGGCCCAGCCCCTGGACCGGCGGAGAGCCAGATCCAGCCGCGCCAGCGCCGCGGCCACCCGCGCCAGCGGCAAGTCCGAGTTCATCGCAGGGCGGCCCGCGGCAACCCGCTGGACGCAACCGTTGGTCAATTCGGGCGGGGGCCTCGCCATCGTCCTCGCCCGCGCCACACGAAGCCGAACTACGACGACAACGACGGGCGATGGCCGACCTCGTGGGCCGCGCGCAAGCCTCTGCAGCAGCTAAGGCCCCGGTGACTACGTCGTCGGGCCGTCAGGCAGCGGCGGGACATGGGCCACCAGCCGCGCCAGCTTCAGGAGCACCAACCGCACCAGCAGCTCCAGCAGCAACAGCGGTGCATTCCCACTGGCACAAACGGAGGGGTGCGACTGGATTGGCGACCTCAACGCACGTGTCGCGGCGCCCCCCCTACTAGTCTGCCGACGTGCAGTTGGAAGCTGGGCTTACACGCATTCAGTCTCAGCCCTCGGCATCAGCACACCATGTGGATCGAGCTCCACCTGGCCGCCGCAGTCCGCGCCGGCAGCTACGTCACCGCCAGCGCCGGAGCCCCCCCAGGATTTGGCACTGCTCTATCAGAACAGCCACGTGGACGTCAGCCAGCCGCCTGGGATAGCGGCCGCGCGGTTTTCCAGCCGCGATCATCGGATGCCCAGCGGCGGCCGACCCGAGTACGACGCGCACACGACTTACTACCGCGCGCAACGACGGCACCTCGACGAGCTCCACAGCACGCAGCTGGCGCTTGAGCTCGCACACCAGCAAGATGAGCAACGACGCCAGGCCGCACAGAGTTGGACAGAGACACCTGCTACTCCTCCTCCTGCGCCAACCGCTGCGCCGACTGCTCCGCCTCCCTCAATGACGACGTTCAGAGGCGACGACATGGAGTGCCCAATCTGCTGCCTAGAGTCCGGCCAGCACGGCGAGTGGGTGGTGCGCCTGCAGTGCCGCCACATCCTACATCAAGTATGCCACCTGCAAATCTGGCAAAGCACAGACACCCGCACAGTGCACTGTGCGGCGCGCCGCGGGCAAGCCGACGCGATCGCCGAGTTCCGCCTCGTTGTGGATCCATCAAACGACTCGCCGCGCTACCTTGCGAGCGCCGACCTGCCCGGTGGCCTGTTAGGCGTCATCGTCGACACCAGATCTTGGATCAACCTCTGGGGGCTGCGGTTCCTGCCACGCAGGGCCCAACGAGCCAAACTGATGGCCTCCGAGGAGAAGACGTCGCGCCCTCATTACGTAGCAGGAGTCGGCAACGGGTCACAGGTAGCGAAGCACGAGGTTCACTGCCCAATCTCAACGACTTCCCGCGACTGCGTGACCAGTCAGCGCAGCTTGCGCGCCCCAGCCGTGGATGACGCAGGCGCCGACCTCCCTGCTTTGTTGGGCCAGCAATCCATGCCGCCCATCAACGGAGTGGCGGAGATAGGCGTGGACCACGAGCGCCTCGCATTTCCATGAACAGGCGGCCGCGCGATCACATGGGGCCCCCGCGCCGTCCACTTCGACCTCGCGTCGACGCCTAGCGGCCACTTTCGCATCCCTGTCGACGACAACGAGAAGTTCAAGCCGCACTGCGGGGGCCTTCCGCCCAAGTAGCTCGCGCCGCTGGCGGCGGGCAACGACGACAAGGGTTCCGACGCCACCGACGGCCGCGAGCTCCAGAAACTGAAGGCCCAGCTCTTCAGCCCCAACGCACGGGCGCCCTCAAGAGCGCGCCCGGGGCCGCGGGCCACGACCTCCACGCGCGCGCGGACGTCCGCATCGCGACCTGTGGTCGTGAACCTGCGCCGACGGGCTAAGCGGCCCCGGCGCCGCCGCGCACCCGCCGGCGCATCGCCCCCCGTCCAGGACTCGCCCTCGCAGGGATCGACGTCGCGGGCGGCGTGGTAAACCTCGGCTTCCGCGGCGAGATCAAGGCGATCATGTCCAACGCTGGCCCGTGGATGCCCTCGGTCGAACAAGGCCATCGCGCCGCCCAACTCATCCTGGAACGTGGTCGTGTTCAACCTTCCTTCGACATTCCGCTGATCTGGAGGCTCTGGACACATTGGCATGGCGTTTTTTCGGCCAAGACTCCACCGCGATAGAGCAAGGTCGCACGTCCGCGGGGTCTCTCGGCTACTGCGTCATCGAAGGCTCCAACCTAAGGGGCTGCCTCGCTCGGACGCGGCAGGGCGGGCCCGCGCGGCTGGCCCCTCCGACCTGCCTTGGCCGAACTGGGCGCCTGTGTCCTAGAGGGGGGGGGGGGGGCGCTACACCTAGCACTGAAAGACCGCGGCCTGGACGCACACACACACACACACACACACACACACGCACACACACACACACACACACACACACACGCACACACACACACACACGCACACGCACACGCACACGCACACGCACATACACACACCAACACACACGCACACACACACACACACACACACACACACATCCGACATCGAGGGCCCCGCCAAGTCGCTGTCCGGCGGAACGTTCCCAGCACCAATTGTTGCATGTTGTGGCTCACGTGCAAGGCGGGCAGGGGCGAGGTCCACGCCGCCCTCGACACCCTTTTTCACCGGCGCGCCAAAGTCAAGGATACGAGCACCAGGCATGTGACATTTGGCCAGCATGGCCCACAGTGGAAACGACAAGCCGCGCGACAAAATATCGATATTCAAGTTCACCACGGGAATCAGCACCAGGCTTGCCACAAGCCTTTCGCCCCAGAGGCCAAACACAGCAGAGCCGTCTTCACAGCGGTTACGGGGGCGCCCATCAACAACCAGTTGCGCGTCGATGCAACATCGAGCTCGAAGAGCACATCGACGACTGGGCGATCATCAACTGACGGGCGTACGCGGCGCTAGTGTGCCGCGAGCTCTTGCGACTTGCAACTTACCTAGTGGCCAGCGAAACCTGTTGCACTACCAGAGAAGCGTCTAAGAAGACGCGCTTCCAACGAGGCACGAACGCAGCTTGCTGACCAGACTCGAACACCTTCCTGTCCAACCGACAGCCGCAAGCACCGCGAACACGACGCCCAGGACCGCGTACACCATGTCTTCGCACACCATTCAATTACATGTAAAGTTCAACCACTAGAGGCATCTGGCGACACCGTCGCCAGCACCCACCCTACGGCAGACCGCGTCCGCCAGAAAGCGAAGACAGAAAAGGGGGCCACGCGCACGAGGCACGTAAGCAGGCCGCCTAGGACAATTACGACGACTGCGGCACCGACCTCACAGGTCTGGCCCCACATCTCAATGGTTTTCCAGCCAGCTTGCGAGCCGGGTCAAGCCGACGAGTGCGACGACGACGCACAGGCAGCACCATGTCAGGTTTGCCCACCGGGTGGTTCCAGGGCTCGTCGGCCCTGGCATCAGATCGCCATGTGGCGAGCGCTCGGGCAGATGCATCGCATGTTTCTTGTCACGGTCCACCGAGTTCGGCACCATCAACCAGGTCTTCACCTCACCTCACTCGACTACGGCGCCGACATCATGGAGGGATGCGCTAAGGTGGCGCGGACCAGCAGACTGGCTAGCCGCCGCTGCCTCGGACTTGGCGCGATCTTCGACTTGGCGACTGGCTGCGACCTCAACGACGAAAGCCAGCAGCGAGCCGCGGAGCGACACGTTGGCCAACGCCGGCCCGTGGTAGCCATCATGGCTCCCACCTGCAGGCCCTTCGGTCGCTGGGTTACGTTTAACTGCAAACGCAATCGCAGCCCCTGGCTGCGCCCCTACGAAAACGCGGCCCCACGCGGCCGTTTCTCCGGCGATCTAGCGCAGCTGCAGATTGAGCCGGGCGGTTGCTTTGTCCACGAGCAGCCCGACCCATCGCTGCTGCACGCCGAGCAGCCCTGGCCAGAGGTGCGGGAGCGCCGCAAGTTGCCGCCGCCAGCGCACCAGACAACCTCTGCACTCCGCCTGTCGACGCGATTAAAACAGCACGTCGGGTGCGAGATCATGTTCTACGAGGGTCGCATGATCATCCACCTGATCTGCTGCGCATCCAGGTGGCACCGTTATCAGGAGGTCACGCTCATGCGCGGCTCGACGCTGCTTGCCGCCATTGGCCGCTCATGGATCCAGCTGTCCGCCTCGATGGAGGCATTGATAGCGCACAGCGAGGGCGGGGTGACCTTAGCGCCCTTGGCGGAGGAGATGAAGAGGAGAGGAGTACTGGTTGGCATACGTGCTCCGCGCCAGCACGTTCGTTTCGTCGCGCAGCGCGGGGCCGTGCTGCGACGAGCACTTTACCCCGCGGAGGAGCAGCTGGAGCGCGATGGCATCGCAGCGAACTTCGACTCCATGCTTACACGCGCCACCTTCGCCAGCAACGGCCTCACTCTCGTGGGCGACGTTGTGCCGTGCAACGTCGTCTTCGGACGGCAGCCGCCAGCGCTGCCGCCGCTCGAAGCAAACGAACAGGGGGGGGCATCCGGCGACTGCGGCGCCAGTGCCGAGCTTCCTGCAGGTGGAGAAGAGCAACCCAGCCGATTGCAGCGGCGCGTCCGCCAGATAGCCCAGCATCGCACGGTCGAAGCCACATTGATCGCGCGCGTCAACCGCGCCCTCGGGACCCGCGCCACAGAATCGGGGAGGGCCGCTTCAAAGTGGGCGACCAGGCGGAGATCCACTGGCCGCCGCGCACCAAGGACGCGCCAGGCCGGGCAGGCTCCGGGACAGTCACGTCTCAGAACAGGAGAAAACACATAAACACAAAGGGTTCTATTGGTTTTACGCTGGAAGGGGGCGTCGTTGAGAGGGCGCCTGGCACGGATGCGGGGATCGGGGTGGCGTCGGTGTTTGAAGCTGGCGGTTTGCGCGGCAAGTGCGTTTAGCTGGTCGCATTTGTTCGGGGCGCGCGGCGGGTGGAAAGGCCGCCCACCAGCAACTGGCAGTCCTGCGCCCGCGGGCCAGAACAAATCGTCGCGCGCTCGCAACGTGGTGCGAGATAGGGGACTGGGAAGAGAGCGCGAGTCTCATTCCTAAGAAGTCCCTTCGATAGGCAGCAAACAAATCGTTGCCTACTCATCTGCCGCACGGCCAACCGAACGAACGAACAACTGTCTCGGCGCGCAGCGTCGGCTTCGCTTGCGCGCATCCTGGCTTCCTTCCGTTGCTTCCTTCTCTGATTTCTCGCCCTCCCCTTCCTTTTCCTCTCCCCTTGCTTTGCCTTGCCCCGCCCCCCCTTCCTTTCCAGCTCGGAGCTGTCACCGCGCGCGAAGAGCGCAACCCGAAGGGAGTTGCTATAATTCCTTTGGGCACCACGAAGTCTCGTGCATTTGTTTGCGCGCGGTCTGGTTACACTGCCAACGCGGGGCGCGCGCAAAGTTTTTCCCTTCGCGTACGATCATTGTCGCCGCCCCTGCAAGAGCACGCGCGGTCCCTTCGCGTAGGGCTCGCCTTTCCCGCCCCGAGGAGGGCGCGAGGCTTGGCGCTGCAATCAGAAGGCCGCGGCGCTCGGCAGCGCGACGCAGCTGCCCCAGAACGATCCCACGTGGATTTCGACACTTCTGCAGAAATCGCGCTGACAGCTGGCCAGCCACATCGCCGGCCCTGCATGCCCGCGCGCGTTACTGCGTTCTGCTGCCGCGACGCGTGCTGCTGTCAACGCGCGAACAAATTGGCGTTGCACGGTGGTTTGGCTGTGCCAAACCACCATGGAATGTTTGTTGGTAGCGGAGTTTGGGATCTTGTCGCCGCCGACAGCGTTGACGCACCATACATGTCAACTGCATTTTAGAGCACGGCCGTGCATCAACCCTGGTTCAGATCGCTGGGGATCCAGTGGCATGTGCGCACATGCGTTGCACCGTTGGTGGTGCCAAAACCTTTTGTGTGAAATTCCTTAGTGTGTGTGTTTGTGTGTGTGCGTTTTTTTGTTGTTTCTGGTTCCTTTTGTCTGTAGACTCGGCTCGAGGCGAGGCGGCGGCCAAGCACGGCCGAGCCGAGATGGCTTGCAGATTGCACGACGCCCAGGCCTTCATCGGCGCCGTCTTGGACGAGATGGGCCCCGACATGGCACGAGCAGGCTTGGCCTGGGACCGCGCAGAGGACGACCTGGAGCACGCGACGCCAGCCGTTGGGGCCAGGACCTTCGGCCACTGGGACGACACCAAGGGCGCGCAGCTCACCGCGCAGGCACGACACCGCCAAAACGTCCTCGAAGCCCTGCGCGTTCTTCCCCGCAGATGCTTTCAGCTACCAGACGTTCGCGCTGCACGACGCATTCGCGGACAGAAATATTTAGGCAATTGGCCGGGTTGCACCCGCAGCTCGGCCATCTGGCGGCCCTTTCGGAGCCCCATCCGACGTCCAGCAGATCCACGTCAACGGCGTCACATTCCACGCCCGCCAGGTCATCGGCGGGCGGGCAATGGGAGGAAGCTCGCATCATCCAGTTTATCTCGGGCGACGAGCCGTCAGTGTCGACGCTGGGCATGGCCCGGGCGGAACGCTCGACGACTGCATCATGGGCCCCCCCAATGACACCGCCAGCACCACCAAAGGTGGATCGCCATCAGCCCCGTCGGCTAAGCCATGGGAAGCCGCCAGCGACTTCGCCGGCCACATCGAGCACGCGACGTCGGCAGCCCGGCGCGATGTCGAGGGGGCAGAAGGTCTGACCTGGGAGTTGGAGGAGCTAGAGAGCGCCGACAACAGCTGCACAATATCACCGCTGCCGTCGAGCACACCGCGGCCGACCTACCTAGGCCGTAGGCCACGCGAGTGGCCCCATCACCTTGAGACGCAGCGCCAGCGTCAGAGCATTCACGCGCACTGCCACCACTTCGTGCGCGGGGCCTCCTCCTCGGACGACTACGCCGCGCTGAAGGAGGAGGGAGATGCGCGTGGGCCTGTGGAGATTTATCTTGACCCAGGGGCGCGCGAAGCATGCCTGAGCTTCGACGAGGCCGCGCCCGGCGACTGCGTCGTTGGCGCCCCTCAGACAGCCGCGCCCAGGGACGGCGTCGCCGGCGCTTCTCGGACAGCCGCGCTTAACATTTATAAAGCCGTCAAGACCGCGGTCTTCAAGCGCGACGCCAACCTTTTGTCCAACGGGGAGGCGTCGAGGCCGTCGAAGGAGGTCGCAGCAGCCGCCCTCAAGAAGCTCACCACGCGGGTCTTAAGTACACACGTTTCCAGGAGCGGCCGCCCAAAGGCGCCCGAGACGCAGTGGACACCAGGCACGTCTTCGCGCAGAAGCGTTAGAAGGGATCAGGCGGCAAAACTGCCGGGATCATCCGGCGCCGCATGGCGCCGAGGGGCTTCCGCGACATGGATGCTGGAGCCCTGGAGACGTCCGACAGCGAAGCGGGCGTCTCAGCGCCCACTACCTTCGGGAGCGGGGCGTCGACCTGACCGGGTGCGCACGTCGCCGTTGACGTCGAGGAGGCATTCCGGCAAGGCATTAACAATGCAGAGATGCAGGAGCAAGGCAAAGTTTTCGAGAGGTGCGTTTCACCCTGCCACCCGGCAGCGCAGCCGCCCTCAGACAGGTGCCTGGCCACGAAGGCTTCGACGAGCGGACCGAGCGCCTGCACTGCACAGGCTGCAAGGACGCGCCCAGAATCTTCTCCACGAAAGTCGCCCGGGCCACGCGCTCACCCGATCGCGGCGCCGAACTTGCCAGGCGGGGCCTGGAGCTCGGGCCAAAAGCGCGCGACGACCGGCAGCTGTGTTTTTAGCGTCTCGGAGCAAGAAGTTCACGTTGTGCAAGCACGTTGACGATCTGAAGATCGCTGGGCACGTGGAACATGTAAACAGGCTGATCAGCCACAGCGAGAGCGTTTTCGACCAAATGAAGGGCGACTACGGCGACTTCACCAACGTCGGAGCACGCCGGCGCCGCAGTGCCGACGGCACCGTGACGCTCGACCCCGACAAGCACTTCGATTCCCCGATTCCGATCAGACACGTCGACCTGGCCAAAGGCCGCGGCTGACGAGCCGGCCGGAGGTCAGCTTCCCGACCTCTTCGTTTCTTTGCAGCAGCTTACGCCCTGCTCACCTAGCACCGCGTCGCAGCGCACGTCGTTGCCCCGCTCCCCCGACGCGCGACGCAGCTCAACTTCGCGGCACCAGCCACGCATAATATCAAGGCACGCATCGCACTTCCATCAATTGAGTGCGCCGGGCGACTCAGCGCGCGCAGCGACGGGTCATTCCAGAGGGAGGCGGGGCCAGGATACGGCATGGGGGGAGCCGTATCCATGCGTCTCGGCATGTGTTGCCGCGCTGGCACACGGGCGCGCCACGCGCTGGGCGCTGTAAGCCGACCGCGCAAGCTTGCGCGCAGATCTTCATTCGGCCCTGATGAGCTACGCAGCTACTCGCAGCATGCGGCGCAGCAGACGGTCTGCATGCGCGCCTCATCACGCTGCACGAGATGGCGCACGGCCCCGCTTCTGCCGAAGTGATCAGGAGGTCGAGGGGGCAGGGGGACACGCGGCCCCCGCAGACCTACCTCGCCATAGACGGCGCGTCCGTCTTCAGCGCCCTGCTCTTGGACCCGGTCCGGCCACCGTCTGAGAACAGCATCAGCGCGATGGACGGCCATATCAGCTATGATGTCGCCATGGCGAATCACAGCAACGAGAAGCTGAAGAAGGCCGCCCCGAACTCACAGCATAGCTCACTCACGTAGAAATGCGGAGATGGCTCTCGTGACTGCATCACGAGGTCGCGCGCGCGAATGCATAACATCAGTGGGTGAAATCGTTGAGTTGAGCACTGCGGTAAGCGGGTTCGCCCGGACTGTGTCCGGGCAGCTTGCGGTTTTTGAGCATGCGTTCTTCTGATAGTCTCGCGCTGTACAGGCAGGGGGGCAAATGAGCTCGTTTCAACTAGTCCCACGGGCTCTGGCGGGAGTAATTCCATTCCTGCCACTGGCGCCGTGAAACATTTGTGCGGTTGGCGCCGTGGTGCGTCAATATACCTTTGGAGCGGAGCGGCGTCCGCCAAACCAGGGATTTGCCGAACCCATGCGAAGTTATCCCCTGCAGCCAGGCATTTGTTGTATGAGAAGGCGGTCAGTAGAGCTCTTCCTGCAGTTGTCGGTTGAATTCTATAGAGCACGACGTACTCGTTGGAGCACCGGATTCGAACGGCAGGTATTTTTGTTTTGTTTGTTTTTCACCCTGCCCTTGCCAGGGCATCAGGAAGTTGCTTCCTGTGGCCGCTTCGCTCAAGGTTGCAACCTCCGCGCCCGCTTCAAATAGTCCGATTCGGTTTTCATGGCTTTACATTGCTTCACAGAGACCATATTCATCTCGCTACATCCTCATGTCCAATATCTTTGAAATCCCCCCTCTGTTTGCCCTTGCCCCTCATTGCCCCTGCCCCGCTACTAGCACATCTCCCCCTCACTCTTCCCGTTTTTCCCGCTCCCCGCCCCCCACTCCTTTCTCTCATTTCCTTTTGCTATGTTTTACCATGTTGCCTTCTTCACGGGGGGCTTTCTCGTAATAGTCATCTTCGCCATCCTCCCATGGCCCGCATCCTCGAGCTGCGCATCGCCCCGTGGCCACGTCTGTCCTCCGCTCTTCGATCCTTCCCTCGTCGTCCTCAGCTTCGGACTGACCATACTTTCGGTGGCCCGAGAAGGGGCGCCACTTTAACTTGTGCTCCACGCATCGCGGCCCGGGCCGGAGGGTGTTCGGGGGGGCGACCGTCTCCAGGGCGGCGGCGCGAGGGCTCGAACACAACAGCGCACGGCCACCCGCGATGCGCGAAGGTGGGCGGCCCAGATGCACAGGGGAGGAGTATCAATAACGACGCTGTCGGGGGCGCGAAGTCATTCGCGCTCCGCGGTTCGGTTCCGATTCGTCCTCATTTTCCCCTTCTCCCCAGAAGGGGGCGGCGCGAGGGCGTAAAATTGTTCGAGAAGCGCGACGCGCCGAGCGCGAAGCCAGGGCGCCCTCAATCAAGCAGCCGGCTGTGTGTTTGCCGGGGCACCGTGGGTTTCCAGGCTCCAGGAGAGCCGCAGATGGGAGGCGCCCGGGGTCCCGACGCCCAGAGATTCCGGCAACATCCATGGGTCCTTGTGGTCGACGTCTTGTGGCATGTCGCGTGTTGTCCTCTGGGGTGCCCTTCTCCAGGGCGGCGGCGCGAGGGCGCGAAAATGAAAGCGCGTTTCGAGCACCGCGCCCTGCGAGGGCGCGAAGCGTGACTCGGATGTTGCCTTGGGGACTGTATGTCGATTGCCCGCTTGCTCGTTGAAAGTACGTGTTTTTGCTGGGCTCTTGGATCCTAATATACTATAGGCGCCTTCCTACTTCAATGATCGAGTGACTTCACATTTTCCTTCCTCTTCAGGGGGCGGGCGGAAGCCCAATCTACTTCAAAGCCTTCCTACTGCATGTTTGTACCCACGTTGAGCGCGACGATCCCCAGCTGCTGGTGCGTGTTCGACCTCCTCGTGGCGGCGCTGACGGTGGTCCTCTGCGCGGCTGGGGAAGCATTTGCACCAGTGTCCGAGCGTTGTTGGATTTTCCAAGCCCCCCAAATGGGTTCCGACTAAATGAGGCCAGAGGGTCGCGCCGCATGGCCGATGCATCAGCGATGTAGCTCGATGTGGACCCCGATGTTTTCCGCGCCGACGGCGCCGATGCATCGGTGAAGCGGCGCGATCCTCCAACCCCATCTCTTCGCACCCCACTTCGGAGGTTTCTAGGAGCATGTGGAGGTTCAATGGTTCGAAGAGGAAAAAATGGCACATGCACAAGTTCTTGACGCTTCGCGCATCCCCTCCAGCCCATCCAGAAACGATGCCCAGGGGAGTTGCACTCATCAGGGAAGGATGATGTTGAAAGAATTGGCTCTCGAAACTGCCCACGCCCAGGGGGCTAGTGGGACTTTCGATGGGGCCATATTGGAGCCATCTTGGGCCATCGGTAGACCCTCCCGAGCCATGTCGAGACCCTCTCAGACCTTCAAGGAGCCCAAGAAGCTAACGTCATGGATGTTCTTAGGTGTTGGTACGTGTTCGACCCCCAAAGGAGTCCCGCGCGGATTTCTTGACTCGACGCTGGACCCTCCCCTCGTGCAAACGACCAGAACCACATACCGAACACAGCCATGTGACCTCTGGGGATGTCTTGGGATTGTTTCAGTGGGCGTCGTGGATCTTTTTAGCAACTCTTGGGGCCTCTTGTGGCCTCCTGGGGCCTTCCTCCTGCGAATTGCTGGGGCCTCCTGGGGCCTCAGGGGAACTCCTGAGGCCTCCTGGCGCCTACCCCCTGGGACATCATGGGGCTGTCCCCCCTGGTGTACACGCATACGGATGTGTAAACAATAAGAGCAGGCGTGCATAGTTATACATATGTGTGTGTATTTTTATAGATAACAGAGGAAACGCGATGCATGCATTGTATGCATGTATGCATGCGTGCAGACAGACAGACAGACCGACAGGCAGACGTACATGCATGCACACACACATATATCTATATCTATATCTATATATATATATATATTTATGTGTGTGTGCATAAACATGTATTCATAAACCTATACATACACGTATATGTAGATTGGCCTTCGGTCCATCCCGCCACCGTGCCCGGGTTGTGGTCATGAAGCATATTGGATGGTCGTTGGGATCTCGTGGGGGGGGCGCTCTTGCCTCTTGGAGTCCGTTCCGAGGCTTTCTGCGGGGGGGGGGGCGTTTCAGGGCCTGTTTTGGGCTTCTCGGGAGCCTGCTGGGGGCCTCTTGGGGCCTCCAAGGCGCCTCTTGGGGCCTCCTGGGGGCCTCTTGGGGCAGAAGGCTGGGATTCTCGGTTCGTGCTCCCTCGCTTTGGACCCTTTGGGGGGCAGCCTTCGGGCCCTCTTGGGCCGTCTTGGGCGCCTCTTGGGCCGCAGTGTGGGACAGCTCGGCGTCACTCCATGGGCCTTTCGGTCGACACGGAGCGTGGTGCAGGGCCTGAGGTCAGGCACCTGTTTCGGGAAGGCCATGACCTTTTACACATTGGCTGCCATCGTGGTGGCCCACCCGCACCTGGGCCACCCGATTTGGATAGATGATTTATCCCAGGGAGGCGAGGGTCGAGGTCAACAGTGAGGCGGCATCTATCATCGTGCATCATCGACACATGCATGGAGCTACGCAAGCGGAATTTGAAAGTGTCGCCTAAATCTGTTGTGGCCTGCTCCGATAGCCAAGGCGCACAAATGGGTTGCTGCCAAGGTCACGAGGGCTTCGTTTCACGATCCTGCCCAAGTTTCAAGCGGCCTCACTTGGGATGGGCATTGCCCGTGGGAGCCGACAGGCGCGAGCTACCAGAGTTGTTCGTGAGACCAATCACACGCGTATGAATGCCAAGGTGCGTCGATTCGCGTGCTCTGCCAAGAAGTCTCAGACGAACGGGCGCTTGGAGCGCCAACAGGCGCAAGCTGCTGGCGTGTAGGGATGTGCGTGTGATGGTACGTGGTGTTTGTGTGTGGGTTGTGGGGTGTGTGGAATGTGGTGTGGGTTCTGTGTTGTGTGCTGTGTGCTGTGTGGTGTGTGGTGTGTGGTGTGTGGCGTGGTGTGTAGTGTGTGTTGTGTGTTCTGTGGTGTGTGTGTGTGTGGTGTGTGTGGTGTGCGTTATGTGTTGTGTGCTGTGTGTTCTGTGCTCTGTGTTCTGTGTTGTGCGCTGTGCGCTGTGTGTCGTGTGTCTTTTTTTGTGGGTTGTGGGTTGTGGGTTGTGGGTTGTGGGTTGTGTTGTGTGGGTTTTGTGTGGTGGGTTGTGTGTGGTGGGTGGTGGGTGGTGGGTGTGTGGTGTGGTGAGTGGTGTGTGGTGTGTGGTATGTGGTGTGTGGCGTGTGGGGTGTGGGGTGTGTTGTGTGGTGTGTGGTGTTTGTTCTGTGGTGTGTGGTGTGTTGTGTGGTGTGGTGCGGCGCGGCGCGGCGTGGCGTGGCGTGGCGTGGCGTGTGTGCGTGTGTGCGTGTGTGTGTGCGCGTGTGTGCGTGTGTGCTTGTAGGTGCGTGTAGTACGTGTAGGTGCGTGTAGGTGCGGTCAGGTGCGTGTAGGTGTGTGTGGGTGTGTAGGTGTGTGTAGGGGTGTGTAGGTGTGTGTAGGTGTGTGTAGATCTGTGTAGATCTGTGCAGGTGTGTAGATCTGTGTAGATCTGTGTAGGTGTGTGTTGGTCGGTGTAGGTCGCTGTAGATAGGTCTGTGTAGGTCTGCGTAGGTCTGTGTAGGTCTGTGCAGGTCTGTGTAGGTCTGTGCAGGTCTGTGTAGGTGTGTGTGTGTGTGTGGGTGTGTGTGGGTGTGTGTGAGGTGTGTGAGGTGTGTGAGGTGTGGGGGGGGGGGGGGGAATGTGTGTGGGGGATGTGTGGGTGTGTGTGGGGGGGGGCGTGTGGGTGTGTGTGGGTGTGTGGCCCAGGAGCCATTGTCGGGCCCAGGGGCCGTCAAAAACGGATCCGGCGTGAAAAACTGCACAAGGTGGACCCCAAGGAAGGGTCTCGGGGGGCCGGTTTTTTTGAGCGGATTGGCGTCGTCCCATGGAGCCGGCGCCAGCGCCGGGTGGTTGTGCTTTGCTCCTCGCCTTGTCGACGACGGCGTGCTGTTGTACATACACTCACGCACGCGATCTGCAGCCGATGTGCCGTCTAGGCACGGTTCACTTGACTTGACTTGGCCTCGTCCCCCCCTCCTGGATGGTTTTCTTGAGCCGAAGCCACCAGTTCAGACCCTTGGGCCACCTCCGAGCCGCAGGTCTCCGTTGGCTACGCCCTGGAGCACGTGGGGAGGCACGGCAACATTGCCGAGGCGCGGGGCGGCGGTCCGTCGGGGGCGACGATGGGGGCGAAGAGCCCAGGGGCGGGCACTGCACGCATTCGCCGGGTAGCCTCTCCGAAGGCATGGACCAGCGGCGCCCCTGGATACTTGTGTTGCTCTCCCCTGGGCTGCTCCCCCCCATCGTCGCCCCCGAGTTGGGGGCAGGGTCCCAGGATCAGAGATCCGAGGTTCCGACAAAGATGAGAGCGGCCCGTGTTGAGTCGCTTTCGGCCTCAAGGAGCCCAACGGGCCCCAGGACATTCAAAAAACGAATCGGGATGGAAGACCGGCCCCATGGAAGGGGTGCAGACCTCTGTGGGCCCACGGATCAATAAAATCTTGACGCTTCGCGTACCCCCGCCAGTTCGCTCGGTCGCTGTATAATTAGGCTCGCGCGTAGCCCGCTCGACCTTTTCGGACGCCTCCTGCGCTTAGGCTCGCGGCCGCGACCAAAAAAAATACCCCCGCCAGTTTTACTCGCCGCTGGCGCTCTCGCCTGCGGTTGCGACTAAAAGTATCCCCACCAGCCCATCCAAAACCGACGCCCAGGCGAGTTGAGACGACTATGGAAGCTTAGGAGGAAACTGGAGGACAGTCGTCATCGCTCGAGGGAGGAGGAGGACAAGGAGGAGGAGGAGGAGGAGGAGGAGGAGGAGGAGGAGGAGGAGGAGGAGGAGGAGGAGGGAGGAGAGCCCCCAGGGGCGATGCGTGGGCGGCGCATCGGGGCCCCTGGGGGAACTGAAATCCGCCAAGACGTCGCTTGCGGCGCCGCGGCCCAGGGGCGTTGGTGCCCTGGCGGGCCTGGGGCGGCCCCCGGGCTCCACCGGGTGGCCCCCGTGCGGAGTCGGTCTGCCGTCTCAGGTCCCCTGGGGACCCAGCGTTCTGGGGCCGCGTGGGCAACCCCCCAAGGCTGGCGCGGACTGGTTCTCCAGTCTGCGTCGGCCTGCGTGGTACCAGCCTGTGCGGGGGCTGGCTCTGGCCACTGTTGGGGCCCGCCCCTGACGTCGGGGTGTCGGGTGTGGTCAGGGGGGTCGACTCTCGTGGAGAGTACGGCTCAAGACGTGTACCGCCTGGCCCCCCTTCGGCAAGGGGGCCTGTGGGGGCGGGCCAGGCTACCCATGCGCGGTAAAACGCGCCGTGTGCCCCGCACGGTGACGCGGGGTAGCCTGTGTCCCCTGGCGCAGGAAGAACCAGGGAGGCATGGGGGCCGCCCGCCAGCGGCGGGTTGGTGGAGCTCCTGAAGCTCCACGTGGTGAGCCTGGCGCCTCTTCTTTTTCGCTTCTTTTCTCTTACTGCTTTTTCTTTCTCGGGCCCCGCCAGGAGTGCGCGGCCCCTAGCTCTAGGGGGTCGGCGGCGGTGGGCGCGTGCACTCATCGCCCGCAACTGCGTGCGCAGGAGGAGGGAGGAGGGAGGGAGGGAGGGAGGAAGGGAGGGATGGATGGATGGATGAGCAGGGAGAATGATGATGAATTTGCGGATGGGGAGGAGGAGGAGGAGGAGGAGGAGGAGGAGGAGGAGGAGAAGGAGGAGGAGGAGGAGGAGGAGACGGAAGAGGAAGAGGAGGCAGAGGGCGAGCAGAAGGATTTGAGGTTTCTTGGTTGCCTCTCGGCGTCCCCCAGGATATCTCTTGAGCGCCTGTATGTTCCTTGGATATTATTGGGAGCGTTGTGGCGGTTCCGAGAAACTCTTGGGGCGTCTTGGATGCATCTTGGGAGTTCACTGGGGCTTGTTTGGGGGGGGGCATCTTGGAAGCGTCTTTGGGGATTAATTTGGAGTTTCTTGGGTGGTCGCTGGGTCCTCTTGGGCGACTCGTCCTGCTCCCTCATCCCACTTCCTTCCAAGACCTGGACGGCCAAAGTGCAACCCGAACATGTCGCGTGCAACAGGTCGCGTACCATCACCAGGCAGGTCGCGTACCATAAGACCGAAAGGTCGCGTACCCGGGTCGCGCACCATCTCCAGGCGCCTTGCCGGACGCCTCAAGGCGGGCCCAGGGCAATTTTTGACCGTCTTGGGTACCCCAGGGATCCTCTCGAGGCCTCTTGGGGATCTTTGGAGTCTCTTGGAGGCCCTTTGGGCGCCTCTTGGAGCCGTTTGGGGGCCTTTTGGGGCGCTCTTTGGAATTGTAAGGACGCTCTTGGAGCCATCTTGGAACACATCGATACAAAAAGAGCGGAGCTTCAATTAGCCTTGCCCCGCTAGATTAGGGCAATCTTGGAGCGTTGTTGGGCGCTGTTGGGGCCGTCTTGGGGCTCTCTTGGGCCCCTCTTGGGGCCCTCATCTTGGAGACCATACTGCACTCTCTAAGGCCCTCTTGGAGCCATCTTGGGCCACCTTGGACGCTCCAACTACCCGCGACCACACCCCTCCAAGTCCAGGGGAGGGGGTAATGGGGGGGGTCAAGCTACCCGCCCGCCCGCAAGTCGTCTAGCTCACACCCACCCGCCCTCCCTACAAATAATTCACACCCGGGCCTGAGCATGTTCAGCGGTCGTCTTTGGATGGACAGCTATTGAGGTGCGCGACGCTTGGGCGCGGTGCGCCACGCGTGCCAGGGGCGCCACGCGCGCCAGGCACCCTTGGGGCCCGAGCGTCCCAGGCAGGCCTGGTGCGCCAGATGCGCCCCATGCTCCGAGTGCGCCAGGTGCGCCGCACACTCCAGCCGCGCCAGGTGCCCCGCGTTCGGGGCACGTGCAGAGTGCGTCAGGTGCACCTGCGCTCGTGACAGCACACATCGGGAAACATGTCGGCCCCCGCCATCCTTGTCGAAAACCGATGCCCGTCATTGTGTCTGGTGGGCCTGCGCACAGCAGGCCACGCGCCACCACCCCCGCCGTCCCTGTCAGAAACCACTTGATAGTGATCGCAAGATGGCCGCGCATGATCCAGATTTAGCCGCGAGGTGCATAATGGATTGTTTGTTGTTAGGGATGGTAGCCGTGCGCACAGCAGGGAATATGCTGACACCCCCGCCGTCCTTGTCAAAAGCAATGCAAACTGCTCGCGAGCCTGACGAACATGACCCGAGACTTTGTCCCAAAGTGTATTTCGCATTGTTTTTGGCAGGGATGGTGGGAGAGGGGCTGCATCGGGTCGGCCGCGCATGCTCCAAGTGTGGAGGCAGAGTGCGGTTTGTATTGTTTCAGAGTGCGGTTTGTATTGTTTCTTGAAAGGGATGGTGGGGAGCGGGTCGGCATGGCGTGTGTGTCGGCATGGTGTCGGATTGGCCCCGGTCGCTTGGGGGAGGGGGTGTATATCAATAAGGAACAGTGAGAAACCCCTCCCCGAAGGGGGAGAAGGGGGTTGGAAGAGAAAGCTCCCTAGACCACCTACGCCCAGAGGGCTGGTGGGACTGGAGCGCCAGATGTCTGGTGAGGAGGTGTTCTACTGTTTTCGTCCGCCATCGGCGGTTTCCCAGCCTCGGAATGGTCACCAGCAGCGGCGCCTCGCCAAGAGCTTGCCGGCGGTGGCCGCATCGCCCCGAACGGCCGCCCGGGGGCCCGAGCCCTTGGCCCGAACAACACCGGGGGCACTGCCAGGGGGGAGGTCGGCTCAGGGGTGGCAGATCGGCTCCCAATCGGCCATCCTCGCCGACAGGGGCCCTATGGCCTGCCCTCCCCCAGGAGCGTGCGGTCTCGGCTGTGGTGGACAGATCGGCGGCGCATCGCCGATTCACGCGGGATGCTTCCCACCCTCGGCCGGCCCCCACCCCAACGTTGCCACTCAGGAAGGGGGAGCCTCCAGCAGGGAGAGGAGGCACTGGGATCGGGATCGTGCCGTCTCGCCAATCTGTCGACCGTGCATCGTCGGTCCTAGCTTCGACGTTTCCCCCCCCCCCCCCTGAGCCGACCCCCACTCTATCATTGCCCTTCACGCTTGAGCAGGGCCTCGCCGATTCCTGGTCCATGTTTACCCCTCTGGGCTGGCTCCCCCCATTTCTTGTTGCCACTCAAGGCTGTTCGGAGGAAGGGGTGGCAAGGACCCTGGGAACACTCGCCAGAATGAAGGACTTGTGGGGTCCAAAACCCAGATATAGCAGGGCGCCAGAAGGGCGTGCGAAGGCCTGCCGAAGAGTTTTGGAAGGACCTGGAGAGAGCTTCCGAAGGACTTTCTGGAGAGCTTCCAGACACGCTGATCGGGAAACGCTTAGAAAAGGCCTCTCGAGACAAGCTGCGAGTTCAAGCAGGGCGCCGCGGCGCTGGAAAACGGAAGCCGGAACGACCTCCAAGGCTACCTTAGGGCTCCGGCTTCTTAATATGAAGCCCTCTTAGTTGTCTACGAGCTATCCGGGATGACGGTTAAGAAATTACCGGGGGTCGTGTTCATGCGGCGGCGCCCATGATACTGATTGAAGACCTGGCCCCCGGCCGGGAAATGTCTTGTTTGATCGTCCCCACCGCCTTCCTCGGGCGCGCGCCTGGACAGTTGACGTGCCGGACGGAGCCAAAGCGACGCGGAAGCCGAAGAGTCGGAAATCATGTTGTTCATCGTTCCTCCGACATTCTTTTATTAGCCCAGGGAAGCAATTAAGACCCCCCCCTTTCAGTGAAAGGATAACGTACTAAGCACCCTGAAGCCCCCAGAACCCTCGAAAGTAGCGAGGAGGAGGAGCAGGAGGAGGAGCAGGAGGAGGAGCAGGAGGAGGAGCAGGAGGAGGAGGGAGGAGGAGCAGGAGGAGGAGGAGGATGGAGGAGGATGGAGGAGGCAGGTTGAGGGAGGAGGAGGATGTTTCCACAGGCCAGCCCTTCAGGGTGTTGGCAGTCCGCCGTCTTCGGCGTCCAAGGCCCTTGCGTTCTTACGACTGGCATCAGAGGCGGCATCAGCCGCACTTCTTGGGAGGGCGCCTCTCCCGATCCATGGCTTTGGCGGCCG
>CAUYUJ010020773.1:60000-62500 GCA_963575745.1 Prorocentrum cordatum | reverse complement strand
CTAGTCTGCGTTCAGGCTCGGTCATGGTAATTGTTGCATTTCTCTTCATGGCTCCTGAACACCAGCATTGCTTACTGGAGCCTCGTCGCAGAGCCGCTCGAAAAAAAAAATGCGGACAAAAATAACCGGTTTGAAATCAGCACGAATTTCAGGGATCGTCGTTGGGCCCCTGTGGCGGCGATTCCAGCGTTTCCAGAGGCGCGCTCCGCGCGTTGAGAGGGGGGCCCAGCGCCCATCCGAGGAATCCGCGTAGGCCTCCGATCAGTCATGTTTGCGCAGGCCTCTGGCTGTAACACAGGTCGAAGAGCGGCCCAACAGAACAGCTCATTGGGCCGTCCACCGCTCCCGTCGCGGATGCTGGCGCGCGGCCAGCACACCAGAAATCCCCCCGCGCCCGCTCAAGGTTGGTGCCTCCGAGGGCGCACGGCCCAGCGACGGATCTTTTTCGCCATCATTTTGAATCGCATGGCGCTCTCGAGCCCGTGCGTTTTTCAATACGCGCGTCAAGGTTTCGCCCCCATTGGGGTTCGTCGTGGTTCGCATGAAAATAACAACGCCATGCGAACACAGCAAGTGCATGAGTGACACAACACTGCGCACAATGCTATGGCAACCATGAGTACATGCATGCGGCGACCGCTTCAAGCGACGAGCGACGCATCTTGCCAACTGGCGAATCACATGCAAGCGCTGTGGAAGTAGATATTTGCCCTTCCCGAAGAACAACCATAAGCTTAAGCCGGGCCTGTCCTTGCACAGGAGTAATATTCAATATAATAATGCAAAAATCGCCTGGGGGCCTCTTTTTGTTTTATTTCCCAACCATCCTGTTGTGTCCGGTCCTCGTTTTGAAAACAGCGCCCGCGTCCATCCTTCCTTCTCTTCCCGCTGCCTCCCCTCCTCCCCCTCCTTGCCTCTGCCCTCCGCATGTTTCTCTTTCGGCACACCCCTCACACGCTTCGTGGCCCCATGGGGAGCCAACTACGGTCCCAGTGGCGGAACTCGCATGGCCGCCGCGGGCCATTTCGGCACACCCCTCACACGCTTCGTGGCCCCATAAGCACCACCTAAGGTCCCAGTGGCGGAAGTCGCATGCGGTACCCACACCCACTTTGGCATACCCTTCACACGCCTCGTGGCCCCATAGGGAGCTCCACCTAAGGTCCCAGTGGCGGAAGTCGCATGAGGTACCCACACCCAGTTTGGCACACCCCTCACACGCTTCGTGGCCCCATAGTCCACGTACGGTCCCAGCGGCGGAACTCGCATGCGGTACCCACACCAAGTTTGGCACACCCCTCACACGCCCCGTGGCCCCATAGGGAGCTCCACCTAAGGTCCCAGCGGCGGAAGTCGCATGCGGTACCCACACCCACTTTGGCACACACCCCACACGGTTCGTGGCCCCATAGGGAGCTCCACCGAAGGCCGTAGTGGGGGTGCCAGGACCCAACACCACGAGCCATGAAGGGCACCAATGGCAGCTTCCTTCCCCCATGGCTCTCAGAGCCGTCTCCAACTTCTGCTCCTCGGTCAGGGGGTCGCCGTCGTCGTCGGCGCCCGCGAAGACGGCCGCGAACATGTCCCTGAGCATGTCGGGTTCCGGCGGGAAGCCGTGGCCACATAGGGAGCGTGGGCGAAGATGGTATTCACAATTGCGGTATTTAAAAATTGCGCATGGTTGGGTCTTTCGCTAAGCTAATTGTCAGCACTTGGAGTGTATTTTTGAATATTTGAAATTTGTCGCCCAAAATCCGCCTCTAGGGGGACACGCCCGACCTAACCATACGCATTCGTGTGCGGAGGTCCGCCCGAATCCCTTGTTTCCCCGTTGAGCCTCCTGGCGGCACCTCTGGCGCCGACCTTGGCGCGCGCCAGGCGAGGGGCGCCCAGTTCCTATCCAAAACATTCGGCGCGGAAATCCAGAAGTTTGCGTCTGCGCAGCTTTTTCGCGTTTCATCTTCGTCGCACGCGCCCCAGCTCTGATCTAAGAGAACGGGCGGATAGGGGAAGCGGGGGGGGTATTGAATTTGGCTCGTGCGTATGATGTCGGCCCCGCCGCCAGGCGCCTTCCTCAACACGGTAGCGCCTCCCGGCGCCGGGGAGAGCCAGGAAAGTCGGGCGTTGCTAGATTGAGGGGTATGGAGGGGGAGGACAGGTTCCGCCTCCTGTTCCTCCTCCTGCTCCCCCTCCTCCCCCTCTTCCTCCTGTTTCTCCTCCTCCTCCTACTCCTACTCTTACTCCTCCTCCCCCTCCGCCTCCTCCTCAATTCAGCAATCCCAAGCATCCCAATGAAGCCAAATTGTTTCTGGGATGAGCACCCCAGACATTTCAGACATCCCAAAGAAATCTCAAGGTCTGGGCTTCCCTGACGTCTCGAACCTTGTGAATTCATTGGTGGGGTTGGCACTCGGGGCCATCTGTGAGCTCAGGTATTTTTTGTTGTCGGGGGGTGGAAAGTCTCACCAGTCACAAGCATCCGGGTGAACTCATATGGCTT
>CAUYUJ010020773.1:50000-57500 GCA_963575745.1 Prorocentrum cordatum | reverse complement strand
TCCGAGGGAGCCGAGCCGCGGGCAGCGCACCCGCCGACTCCCCAGGGTGCAGAGCGCGCTGGCCCCCTCGAGGCCGCGCCCCACCCTAGGCCCCTCAGCCTGGTGCCAAGGGGGGCTGAAAAGCGAGAGCACGCGCCGCGCCCAGGCCCCGCCAACGGCGAATGCGGGCCCAGGCACCCCAAGGGACGGACCGCCCCTCAGGCCCCTCAGCCACGGCGGACACCGCGCCAAGGGGGGCAGCATCTCTACCGCTGGGGCCCCTCAGAGGCGGAACCCGCTCCCCGCGTGAGGCAAAGGCGCAACGGCCATCCCAACTCCGTGAGGCCATCCATGCAGCTGGCACTCCCGCTGCCACGATCATGAGGCCATCCACGCAGCTGGCACTCTTGCTGCACGATCTAACCCCGCGCTCGGGGCTTCCGTCGGGGCCTGGGTTTCTGTGCCATGGCCTGGCACTTCTGGCACGGGCAGTCCCACACTTCGAACTTGATGCACTCGACCTCATCCGCGAGAGCAGCGAGGCGCCTCGCGAAGGGCTGGCCGCTACGTGGCGCCTTCTGCTCCTTTGCGGCGGCGGCGGTGATCCAGGCAGCCGGCAACGCTCTGTCCCGCACGCGCCGGCGGGGGACCACCACGCAGCCGCCCTCCAGCAAGTCGAAGATCCGCTCCTGGGAGCCCACCTCCGCCGTAATGCGCGCGCCGATGATCAATCGGCCGTCGAAGTCCACTTCGAAGGAGACGTCCACATGCCGAAGACCGATCCGCGCGAAGGAGGCCCCGTGCTGCTTGACGGCTGCCCCATGCTGCTGTCCGTGCCTTGGGAGGCGCCCTGGTCCTCATCCTTTGCCACGTCCAGGCCCATCATGGTGGCGTGCACGGGCATGGAACTGCTCATGTCCAGCGCCTGCAGCGTCACGACGTTCTTCTGCGCCTGGCACTCCGCCACGGCGTCGTGCAGCTGCTCCCTGAGCCTGTCGCACTGGCTCTTCACCGACTCCAGCTCGTCCAGCTGCACCGCCAGCTGGTGAAGATAGCCGTCCTCAGTCCGCGCGAGCGCGCTGAGGTAGTCCGCCTGGTCCGCCTCCAGCTGCTTCTCGAGCTCGAGCCGCGCGTCGGTGAGGCGCCGCACCTCGTGCACCATCTGCTCGACGAAGGTGGCCTAAGCTTCCAAGCCCGCCGCGGCGTCCCGCTGCAGGGAGACGCGGACTTGCATCCCCTCGCGGTCCGCCACAGCCATGCGCACCTGCTCGATGAGCGTGTCGCGCTGGGCCGTCGGCTGCTGCACCTGGTCGCTCTGCTCCTTGCCCAGCTCCCGAATGACCTGGCCCTGGCTGGCGCCGCAGGGGGCGCCGAAGGGGCCCGCGCCCAGCCGAGGGCCGCTCCGCCGCAGAGATGGCGGCGTCGCAGGCCTGCGCGAAGCCCGCCCTGGGCGCCACCGCAGCATGCCAGGCCGCATTCCTGCGACGCCTGGCGCTGCCTGGCACCCGCGCGCCTGCCGATGCGAGTCGCAAGGCAGGACGGGCTGCACGCTCGCGGTCCTGCCAGGACCCCGGCACGCCGGCCTCGGCGATCCACCGCCGCAACCCAGCCTCACAGGCCAGCTGGCGCCGTCGCCTCGCGGCCCTCCGTGCCGCCGACGGGCCGATGGTCTGGCTCTCCAGAGCCCGCCTGCTGCTGGGCCGCCCCTGGGCGGGCGGCCCCCCGAGCCTCCCCTTGCCGTTGTCGCGCGTCGCCGCCATCGCAGGGGCCGCGACACGGGGAGCAGGACAGAGCCGCTCTCTCCTACGAGGAGGAGAGGCACGGCGCGCGCCTGCCCACCCTGGCACCACGGCTGGCATGAGCCAAAATGGCTACGGGTGTGTGTGTGTGGGTGTGTGTGTGTGGGTGTGTGTGTGGGTGTGTGTGTGGGTGCGTGTGGGTGCGTGTGTGTGCGTGTGTGTGCGTGCGTGTGCGTGTGTGTGCGTGTGTGTGTGCGTGTGTGTGTGCGTGTGTGTGCGTGTGTGTGCGTGTGTGTCTGTGTGTGTGCGTGTGTGTGTGCGTGTGCGCGCGTGTGCGCGCGTGCGCGCGCGTATGCGCGCGTGCGCGCGCGTGTGCGCGTGCGCGCGCGTGTTCCAGCGTGTGTGTGCGTGTGTGTGTGTAGCGTGTGCGCGCGTGCGCGCGTGCGCGCGCGTGCGCGCGTGTGCGCGCGTGTTCCAGCGTGTGCGTGCGTGCGCGTGTGCGTGTGCGCGTTGCACGTGTGGCGCGTGTGCGCGTGTGCGCGTGTGCGCGTGTGCGCGTGTGCGCGCGCGTGCGCGCGTGCGCGTGTGCGCGTGTGCGCGTGTGCGCGTGTGCGCGTGCGCGCGTGCGCGCGTGCGGGCGTGCGGGCGTGCGCGCGTGCGCGCGTGTGCGCGTGCGCGCGTGCGCGCGTGCGCGCGTGCGCGCGTGCACGCGTGCACGCGTGCACGCGTGCGTGCGTGAGTGCGTGTGTGCGTGTGCGCGTGTGCACGTGTGTGCGTGTGCGCGTGTGCGCGTGTGCGCGTGTGCGCGTGTGCGTGTGTGCGTGTGTGCGCGTGTGCGCGTGTGCGCGTGTGCGCGTGTGCGCGTGTGCGCGTGAGCGTGTGTACGTGTGCGTGTGCGTGTGCGTGTGCGTGTGCGTGTGCGCGTGCGTGCGTGTGTGTGTGTGTGTGTGTGTCTGTGTGTGTGTGTCTGTGTGTGTGTCTGTGTGTGTGTGTCTGAGTGTGTGTGTCTGTGTGTGTCTGTGTGTGTGTCTGTGTGTGTGTCTGTGTGTGTTGGTGCGTGTGTGCTGGTGTGTGTGTGTGCCTGTGTCTGTATGTGCGTGTCTGTGTGCGCGTGTCTCTGTGTGTGCGGGCGTGTGTGTTTCCCAGCGAGGCCAGCGACAGAGAATCTGCGCCATCTTGGATCGATCATCTGGAGAAGAAGAAACACGCCCACAGGGTTTCCGCGGGAGCGCGCGGGGACGCGTTGTTGCCTCGTTGTGTCTTTCTGGAGGGGTCTGGTAGTAAATCATGGGAGTTGTGCATGTCTTCGTATCTCTGTCTCTAGAATGCATGAGCGTGCGCCAGCGTCTGGCAATCGATGAGAAGGTGCCGATCTAGCGTCGACGATTAGCGTTGGCCAGCATCGAGTTAGCGTCGATTAGAGTTTACAGTCGAATCGCAAGTGGGGTTGTCCTCGATTGTCCTGGATCATCCGTGGAGCGATTATCGTTCGAGTGCGGTCCAGCTTGGTATCCTCTTGAAGCGGTCTTGGATCCTTGGAGGGGTTCAGGACAACCAGATCGGATCGTTCGACGTGGTGATTTCGGCCGGATGTCAGACGGCAAGTGTTTTGTGCGTTCGACCTAGTCACGTTGAATCCCAAAGTTTGATCCAGTCATTTAGGGCCAGCCAGCCGTAGAGAGTTGAGTTATCCAGCTGACCCGCGTGGCCAAACATGTGTAGATGTGTATAGATAGATGCATCTCATAATTAGTATCTAGTGCGCCGTTGGTCTCTTTGGCCCAGCAGCTTTGGCTCAGAACGCATTCCGACCCCATCACCCACTGTCGTTGGGCATCGGGGACTCCGAAGTACGGGGCATTCGCAGGCTGTCCGATCCGATGAATTATGCCTTCCATCCTGGATGAGACCCGGCGGAGTATCCGAGCGCCAGTCCCAAAGATTCGTTTATGGTGGCAAGCACATCCCAGCGCAAGGTATCTGATTGGGGGCTGCCAGCGCGGCCAGCAGAGGCTTCGACCGCGCGACGCGCGGCAACGTCTTGGGCCTATTGTGGGCTCATCTCCCAAACGTGCGCCGACAGCCAACGAGGCGGTCGCCGCACATGCGAGAGCTGCTTTGGCATTCTTAGGGTGCCCCTGCATCTTCACCTTCTGCGCCCATCGTTGGCCGATTTCGTTGGCCAGACCGGAACGGTCCCCCTGCGGCAGGTCTGCCGTTTGGACGCACGAGGGTTGCGGCGAATGGGCAAAGAATACCGATTGCAGCACAGTGGGATCTCGGTTGAAAAATCACGGTTTGAAACATTTCAGTACCGCACGAGTGTTCGCACTAGGTTGCCAGTGATCGGCCTCGCGGGCACCAAGCAGGCTTCGTGTCGCTTGGGTTCTCCTCCTCCCCCTCCTGCCCTTCTCTCCCT
This sequence comes from Prorocentrum cordatum, assembly GCA_963575745.1. NCBI lineage: Eukaryota > Dinophyceae > Prorocentrales > Prorocentraceae > Prorocentrum > Prorocentrum cordatum. The sequence continues at coordinate 53,363 of CAUYUJ010020773.1, read as the reverse complement.
CTTCTCTCCCGCCCCAGTTCATGCTTGCATTCTGCCTCTGTGCACACCAACGCTTGGAAGTGCCCATCCTTGGTCGCACCATTGCCAGGGTGGATTTCGACTCCTTGCCTGTCGACGGCTACACTGCGTTCCAGCACATGCAGGATCTCCCACCGCCAGAGGGCAAGCTGCTTCATGCCAATGGTTGGCTTTGATCGTTCCGAAGGCATTGGAGTTCAGCTCTGGCAGTGAGAGTTGTCCAATCGTGCGTTGCTATACCTCCACCATTTTTGGTAGCAGTAGGAGGGAGGAGGAGGAGGAGGAGGAGGAGGAGGAAGAGGAGAAGGAGGGGAGGAGGAGGAGGAGGAGGAGGAGGAGGAGGAGGAGGAGGAGGAGGAGGAGGAGGGAGGAGGAGGAGGAGGAGGAGGAGGACGGAGGAGGAGGAGGAGGACGGAGGAGGAGGAGGAGGGAGGAGGGAGGAGGAGTGGGCAGTGTTGGTGGCCACCTCTGAATGCGCTGAGCGAGTTGCAATTGTGACGACTCCGTAAGCGTGATGTTCACGAGCAGGCTGGCAATGGAGTGACATTTGTCGCGCAGAGCCCTTTGCACGTGATGCACGCATGCGGTGATATATCTGCCGCCGCCAGCAGAAACAACTTCACATAACGTGTACATGTGGATTAGTCGACCGTTGAGAGTCTTATCTTCCGAGCCTCGGATCTCAATCCACTCAGCGCCTTCCTACTCAGAAGCTCGAGGGGCTTCATGTGTCATTCCTTTCCCAGGGGTGGTCCAGGCCCGATGTGCATTCACGCGCCGCTGTGCCTCGTGATGTAGTCCGCATCTCCCGACCAGCGCGTCTCCGTACGCGTGTACACGTGTGCGTACATCCATCACCGGAGTCTTCCCCTCCAAGGGCAGATTCGCATCGTGTCCGCGTGGCGGCGCCCGCGCGGCCAAGCCGGCGATCGAAAAGCTGCCGATCGTTCGAGGTTGAGCCATCCACGCGGAATCAGAGACGAACGTCGGGGTCGTCACGGCACGAACGTGCCATGCGCTTCTTCCATTTTCCCTGTTATGTTTCCTCATCGCATCCTTCTCTCTTGTTTCTCCCCTTCCCTGGTCTGCTCGCTCCCTCATCCCCCCTCCTCATCCTCCTCATCCTCCTCCGTTCCCTCCTCCTCTCGCCTCATCCTCCTCTCATCCTCTCCTCCTCCCCCTATTCCTTCCATTACCTCTCCTTCTGCTCGCTCGGAACGGCAACGACGACGAGGAGTTCGATCGGCGCACACCGACGAAGCTATGTTCACCAACCTCCGCTTTTCAGACGACGTCTTGATGGTGAGCCAGACACTATCCAATCTGATCACCTTCCTGACATATTTGATCACAGCAGCGAAACCCCACGGTCTCGGTCTCGAAGCGCACACCCGACCAAGACGAGAATTGTGACAAACCAGCCCCGGATTCGAACGCGCAAGGCGAAAGTTGAAAATTTGTACGTCAAAAACATCCCACATATTGGCAAGCTGACATGCGTCGGCCAAACGAATACGGTCCAAGACGCTTCGGCGACAGAGATCCACTATCGCATACTGGGCATGGTTCACAGAGCACATGCAATAATTAAAGAGTAAACACCACCTTCTGAAGCACAGGCTGCGACTCTACCTGTGCACGGTCATGACCGCCATGATTTACGGCGCAGAGACGAGGGTTTGAACGGAGCCTCTCAAACAGCAGCTACGCCGCGCACAGCGACGGATGATCAGTGCGATCATCGGAACGTCTGGAAGGCGCACGATGATTTCCCGGTCAACGCATCCCGCCCACGACCACAACCCCGGCAACGACCACACCGACGATTCCAGCGATTACGATGCGTCCAGCAACCCGAGGGAAGGCGCAAGCGACGCACCTCGCCACGCTTACGCGCAGAAGGACGGACGGCAACGAGTTGCGTCTGACTTCGTCAGCAGAAGCATGCGCAGAGCCGAGGAGTTAATGAACGTGCAAGGCATCCCTGACGTAGAACGTAGAGCCGATACACCGAACAAAGGTTTTTTTTGAATTGCGCGCGCAGCAAGCCATCCACCGAACCGATGGACGTACAGCGCAATGAATTGTAGCCCTTCTTTCGACATGAAACAGCAGCATCGTCGGAAACACGGCGGCCAATGATGACGAGGACGTACGAAAGTTCAACGACGTGCGAAAGTGTTTCCAGAGTTTCCATCAGACCATTGGCGACGAAGCCACACAGAGCAACATCAAGCAAGCGAGTCGTCCACAGCTATACCTACACTAAGACAGCAACGATGTAAGATGGTCGACGGCCGCGACGGACAGGATGTGGTGTGACTCGCTTGAAATCAGTTCCCCCGCGTATGCCAACTGATTGCGCTAATTCCCCACCAACAGCAGCAAACAAGCATAAAACAGTAGCACCGACAGCACCAGCACAAAGCATCGACCACCCACCAACAGCAGCATCAAAACATCAACAGCACCGACTCAGCCCTGACCGCCAACACCGACCAATAGCACCACAAACACCAAGCACGTTTGACCACCACTGGCCAACAGCATCGACCACCACAGACCAACACCGACCACCAGCACAAAACAAAGACTTCTAACACTGACCACAGCACAAGCACCGACCACCAGCACTGACCACCAGCAGGCAGCACCGACCACAAGCACACTCTTGAATGTCATGTTCCTCTTTGTTGACTCTGGCCGTGCACTATTTCACCCACGCCTTCTACTTGTCCCGTTCCGCGCACTGTGTCGCACATCCTTCTATTTGCGCCAGTTTGTTTATTGTTCGACCCACACATTCAACACCCAAACGATCTGAGGCTACGGCCTCCTGCGCCCTGGTCACAAGGGCGCGGGTGCTTCGGTGCCTGGCACAGGCGCCGCTCCGCATCGTTCCTTTTCTGCCCGCTCCCCACAAAACCCCGACGTTCCTGGCCCACCGCCCGAGGCACTTGGAGGCCAGGGCCAGGGTTCGGGCCTGTCCCCCCACAGGGGGATTTTCGATGAAAAAAATACCCCCAAAAGACCCCAAAAAGGTAAAGAAATATTCAACAAATAGTCCCCAGGCTATTTTTGGACCATTTTTGGATTATGTTTGGAGTATTTTTTATTGTTCGTCGGAAATCCCCCTGTAGGGGGACAGGCCCGACTTAAGGCCAGGGATGGGGTGGCCGCTTAGGCGCCGCGCAGTGGGGGTCACCGAGCGCGTTCCACTACTCGCATAGTGCCTACTCGCGAACGTCCAAAACAACATGTGTTTGCGAGTAGTTACTTTGCGAGTTGTGGAGCGCGCTCGTCTAGGGGGGGCCGATAAAAAAGAAGGGAGCAGCGAGGGCTGCA
>CAUYUJ010020773.1:0-45000 GCA_963575745.1 Prorocentrum cordatum | reverse complement strand
CGTTGTCGTCCGAGTGGGGTGGGTCTTCGTCGGTGTACGCCACACGTGAGGCCAATCTTTTGTATCGTATTGTTGCTTTGGTACCGAAGCCGTGTACCTTGCCAAATAAAAAAACGACTCGCTGAAATGCGTTATTTGGAAAAGTCATGTTTTCATTATCTTAAGTATTAATGTTGTACTTTTTTTTGTTGAGACGGTAAGGTTATATCATTGAAGTTCGTGTGTGTGTGTTATTGAAACCACGGTTCCCCTGACAGATGTAACACAAAAATATTTACAGAGATCGGCAATTTAATCCTAAACACTCCATCCAGAAACGATGCCCAGAGGAATTGCCTCGATCAGGGAAGTGGGCAGCAGCACACAGAGGAAGGGTCCCCCAGTGGAGGCCTCTTGGAGCGTATTGGGAGCCTTTTGGCGGCCCCGGACGCCTCTTAGAGCGTCTTGGGTGCCTCGCAGAGCTTCTTGGGGCCTTTGGGAGGTCTCTGGGAGCCTCTTGGAGGCCTGTTGGGCGCCTGTTGGGGCCTCCTGGGGCCGCCTGGGCACCTCTTCGGGGTCTCTTGAAGTGCTCTTCGGAGCATTTGGAGCGCTCTTGGAGAGCACTCTTGGGCCATCTTGAGGCCTCGGCGAGAAAACCAAAAACATGTATTCTCCTAAAGTTTTGGAAGGATTTGGGATTGTTCGGGGCCTCTTGGGGGCTTTGGCCACTTGTAGCCGTCTTGGAGCGGTCTTGGGGCCTCTTGGAGTTTCTTGGGACACCTTTGGGAGCCTTGGGAGCGCTCGTGGGCCTCGGAAGAGATCGATTAAAGAAGGGGTTTCTAATTGGCTGGAGAACGGAGCCAAAACACAAATCAAACCAATGATTTTGACTTTCTCGTTAAGGCCGTTTTGGACGTTCCGACACCTCGCGGCTTTCCCCCAAGTCCAGGGGAAGGGGTAGAGGGTAAGTTAACTAGCTCGAACGAGCCAAAAGGTTCTGTCTAGTTTCACCGGTCTTCCCACAACAAAAGGCAAGTGTGTCGCGTCCGATGCTGTTCATCTTATATTTTGGGCGGGTAGACGCGCAACGCGCGACATTTCTTGTATCCTATTCTTGCCGCGTATTGAGCAATATCGACGAGAAACAAGACCGCGCGCGATGTATGCCGCACTTCATTGTGGCTTCTCATGTTGCATCGTCGGCATTATTATGTCCAGCGCGCGAAGCGCGCCGCTTCTCATTCCAGCCGTGTGCGTTGTACCGCTAATGTTTTCGCTTCTGCCGCGCATGGAGGAAGAGGAGGAGGAGGAGGACGGGAAGGAAAAGAAGGGAAGGAGAAATTGAGGAGGAAGAGGAGAAGGTTTCTTGAGAGTTCGCGGGGCGTCATGAGAAATTCGTGGTATATGCCTGAGGGGTTTTTGAATGTATCTCTCGGAACATCATCTCTCGGAATGCCCTGCGCTTTTTACTAGTAAGACAGGAGCCGCACACGGTTCGCCAAGTTCATGTGCGATGCGTGCCGCGTTCCGTTCTTGTTAAATGTTTTCCGCGTCGCCGAGGAGGAAAAAAAATTGTTTTTATGTGTTGCTCTGATGCGATCATTATTATTTATTTTTGAATGCATTTTTCGTAATTCAGGCTGTTATTTTTTCTTGTGTTTTTGAATTTCCGTTTATTGATTCTTGTCGGCGCAACCGCGAAAATGGTTATGAATGTGGTATTTGAATGTTTTGAGGTGTCGTGAATAAATAACGATGGCTAGTCATGTTTCTTTGTGCAAAGTAGAATAACAATTATGTGGCGTGAAACTTATATCTTGTCCGCGAAACGTGCGGGACGGCATCGTTCGCACCAAAACAACGACAACTACTACGACGTGACCAACCCTACGACGTCCCGCTAACTACGGTATCCGCCTGTTTGTTTCTCCACCTCCCCAATGTTACTGTCCCGTTCGTCCATCCACCCTATGGTTCCCTGTGCGCCCCATAGCCTTTTTGCTGCACCTTTATCGCCATGCAGGGGTGAACAGTACCCGCCGCCGCAAAGACCCCGTACTCCAGAACAGATCGTGGCCCCTCAGCTTCCCCATGGTGACCAAGAGCAGGAAAATGACACTCCCCCTCTGTCCCCAGGAACGCCGGTTCCGCGATCACCAACCCCTGGCGGAGAGGCCCACCTTTCATTCCTAATGTTCCTGAGGCCCCACATGGATCCAAAATCAATCGATTCTTGATTACCTAAGGGTGAGGCCCTCGATTTTCGGGACCATTGTCATTGACACGAACGCACGCTCCATCCAAGTTAGGACCAATCCCCCCTCCCAAGACGATGCCTTCCCGCCGACCTGATAAACGCCAACGCTTTCCCGACGGACGCCCCAACCCGCCGCCTTCCAGCCAACATATGCACATTTATGGGCATCAGCGTGTGGAAACCAGTCCCAGCAACCACCCTCGCATTGTATGACGCGACGGAAAAAGTAGCAAAGGCAGATGTGCCGAGTGAAAATACGAGATACAATGAAGATTTCCGCGCTCACAACACTAACAGAAACCAACAACAGGATCCGGGGCATTGCATCAGGAGACATCTTTCGAAGATTGGTCCCGATAATTCCAGGAATAATTACAGAATGCAGTATGGCGCATAATTTCGGATTTGCGAATCGAAGTGGGAAGGATTCTACAATCCATTTTTAACGCTTCGTCACAATTTTCCTCAGAAAGTGGTGGTCAACATTGATGGCGTGGGGGCTTTCACGTAGGCCGGACATGCGTGTTCGAAGAGTTCCAACGGGACACAGCCCTCCTTCCACCATCTCATACCTTTTGTGCGCAAATGCGCGGAATATATACAAACGTGACGGAAGAGAGCAAATTGACGCATTGATGCCAGCGCTATTTTGCATGGCCCTCCATCCCGCATTATTTCGCATTCGCGATCGTCTTCCACCGGGGGCGGAAGTATTAGCCTACCTTGACGGCGTGTACCCCGTATGTGATCCAGATAAGGTGTCCTACGTACTACAGCTTACGGAGCAAACATGGCGCGATGTGTACCACATCGATACGAATGTCGGCAAATTGGTAATCTGAGGCAATACACCAATACCATGCCCTAACGATTTGGTAGGTCCGGTTGCTCTTGCGTGGGGATGCGTCGAACCGCTTGAAGAGGCATCAAGATTTTGGCATTCGGCACCGCGGGATACACCAACGAGTTAGTAACTTTTGGGCGACCATGGCTGGCGAAAGGGCGAAGCTGGACAACTTCGTCACGAAACTTCCTTTGCGCCAAGCAACGTGGCTTTTGTTATACCTCTGCGCAGTATTACGAATGAATTTCCTACTCCGTACACTCCCACCGCAAGACGTGCGACCGCTCGCTGCTGAACACGATGCTACTATTTTGTTTGCATTCCCGGACATATGTACAAAACCTAGGGAACAAGATTATGATACAACATTGCATGTGGGTGGCTCAATTCAGATTACCCCTCCGGTTGGCCGGCATACGCCTTCGGGACTCGGTGCGCACGTCCAACGTTGTATACTGGGCAAGTTGCGCAAACGCTGTATTGGAGATCATCGCGAGGTTCCCGGCTCTGAAAAATCGCATACTGTACTACTTTACGATGCTCCCAACTATAGCCGACCTCGGAGCTACACCAATACCACGCTGCCGTGTGGCAGCTGAAGCAGCGGGACGACAATGGGATGGGGCAGGTTGGATTTAATGCCTTACTCGGGTTGACATCGGAGCTGGGCTCAGACCACCACAACCACAAATCTGGCAGAAATGGTCCTTGGAGAATGGCAACACGGCTGGCAATACCATGCATCACTTTATATCGAGAAGACGGCACATGCGAAATCATTGCGTGACCTCCGTTAGAAAGGCACGCGTATTTTCAACTATGGGGCACTTTGATTCGGGGTGGTTGCTGGTGTCTCCTACAACGGACAAGCTCACTATTACGGATTCCTACTTTGTGTGCGCCGTGCGGCGACGATTAGGAATAGCATGCGTACACGACGGGCTTGATCAACATGGTCAAGGACGATTGGCTGATGGCACAGGCGGCGGCTGGCAGGGGCGACACACTGACTTGGTAGCTGCGTGGAGGCAAGTGTTCAGAGAAGCTGGGGAGCAAACCCCAGATCGCAACATGGAACGGCTTCTCAATACTACGAGCATCCCTGTCCGACCAGATGATATGCGTCGGGTTGACATTGTGGTAACGTGCACAAATGCGGATAGAGGGTTACCATTGTTTTGTGATGTCACAGTAGTGAGCCCTATTACGGGGAGGGGCCTACCAAGAGGAGGGACAAGTAACAGAGGTGGGACACTCTTGGAACATGCGCATAACGACAACAACAACACCTACGCCGAGGTGATCTCGAGTGGGTTAGGTAGTCTGCAGTGCCTAGGGGCGGAAGTGTACGGCAGATGGGGGGCACAAAGTGTCGCCCTGGTGCCTGCCTCAGCTCACCAGCGGACTCCGTCATGGGGCCGCACTGGGATTGCAGCACCGGTGGTGGGCGTTCTGGGCCTCGCTTTGCAACGAGCTGTTGCTAGGTGCGCATTAGGGCCAGGAGGCGACCTGGTCTATACGCCCCAGAGTCCTGCATGCCATTCGCCTACTTGGAGGTGATTTGATCCTCCTCCTCCTCGTCCTCCTCCTCCTCCTCCTCTTTTTTTGATGCTGCTTAGCCTACTGCTTCGCCGCGTCGCTGCCGGATTTTCGTCGCTCTCCGTTTCACCCCCATCAGGTTTTCTGATGGCGTGTCCTTATTCCACTGCTGTTGCGAGGAGAGGAACAAAAACACACACACACACACAGAACTAAAAAACCACACCCGTAAAGCAAATGTGCGTGAACTGGCGGTCCCAATGCAATTCAATAAAAAGTTAAGCAATACGAATCGAGCAGGACAATTAACAAAAACAGGAGGAGGAAAACGAGGAAGAGGAGAAAGAGGAGGAGGGGGAGGAATAGGAGGAATAGGAGGAAGAAGAAGAGAAGGAAGAAGAGAAGCACACCAAATTTACACATGATTGGGGATTTGTTGGCGGTTTCCTGTGGCACAACGCGTGCGACGGCATACTTCATCAAAATTATCCCGAACAACCCCACCACGAATATTGGAAATTGAAAATTGCACCGCGGGGGACTCTACTATGCAAACCCCCGCGAGTAACAATCACAGAACTACGTGTTCAATATATATATATATATATATATATATATATATACACGTTTATTTATTTTTTTCCGGAATTCCGTACCTTTCTGAATTACTTTTTTCGAATTGAACCATTGGAACCATTGAGGGGCAACATTGATTTTGATTTGGTTTTTGTTTCCCCTGTGGTTGGGCGTCTTGCGTTTTGCTATTGATTTTTATGTTGGCCGTTTCGGCATGGGAATTCCGGATCCCTGAATCTGGAAACATTTGATCAGAAAAACTGATGGGAAGCACAGCGCCGCGCGAATGCAGCGCAAACGCTGTGCTGGAAAGGCGCGGCAATTCATGCCCTTTGCACGGACGAGAATAGACGAGCCCCCGTGCGAACCCCGATCCCGCGCGGGGCGCGTTCCCGTTGACAAAGGCTCAACCGGGAAACTGTTTCTTATGCAAGATTTCCTGCCGATCGGCTGCTCCTTCGGATGAGGCCCAGATACACGGAGAAACCGTTAATTGGCCCGCAGGCCTCGATAATGATGTTTTCGCAAGGAGTCCTAAGCGGTGTGCGCATTTTCGGGTCGTTCGAACCGGAGCTGGAATTTTTTTCCGGCGCAAATGCCATGGCATTTGGCCACTTTCAGGTCGGCCGGTAAACTTTTCGGGTCGTCGTATGACCAAACCCGAAAGCTGTATTTGAAGTGATCCTATGCCGTTTGCTCATTTTCGGGTCAGTACACCGTTTGGGATTTAACATTTTTAATCGGGAAGGGAACCCGATCCCGCGACCCCAGGCGGGGGTTAGGCTCTGCCCTTTCATTGTACTGGGCCCCTCCGGCCAAACGGGGCGCTGGGCTGCCCATCGGCGCGCCGGCTCTGCCCTCGCGGCATCGCCCCCCCGTCCGCTCTCGGGCCCCGCAGGTCTTATCCTGCGCGCGCCACCCCAGATGGCCGCGGCGAGCGCGGTGGCGAAATCGGGGAAACTTTCGGACCGGCGCAGTGGTATCTTTAAGCGAAGCCCCCCCAACTAAAAACACACAGCAAAACGCATGCCCTGCACGGTCCTTGCGTTCGAATGCCCATCAACGCTTCGAGAATTCATTCCGATTTGGGAAGCACGGCGCCGCGCGAATGCAGCGCAAACGCTATGCTAGAAGGGCGCGGCAATTCATGCCCCCTGGACAGGCGAGAGCAGCCGCGCCCCCGTGCGAATCCCGATCCCGCGCGGGGCGCGTTCCCGTTGACAATGGCTCGCCCAGGAAACAGTTTCTTGTGCAGGAAGTCCTGAACGGTCTGCCCATCGGCTGCTCCTTCGGACGAGGCCCAAAACCACCAAGAAACCGTTGTTGATAAGAAATTCTAAGCAGTTTGCCCATGCACGGTTTCTTCGGAGTGGGCCCGAAGACCTCGAGAGTGTGTGCGCATTTTCGGGTCGTTCGAACCGGGCCTGAAATTTTTTCCAGCACAAGTCCCATGGCATTTGGCCACTTTCAGGTTGGCCGGTAAACTTTTTCGGGTCGTCATATGACCGAACCTGAAAGTTGTTTTCGAGGAAGTCCTATGCCGTTTGCTCATTTTCGGGTCAGTACACCGTTTGGGATTTAACATTTTTAATCGGGAAGGGGAACCCGATCCCGCGACCCCAGGCGGGGGTTAGGCTCTGCCCTTTCATTGTACTGGGCCCCTCCGGCCAAACGGGGCGCTGGGCTGCCCATCGGCGCGCCGGCTCTGCCCTCGCGACATCGCCCCCATCCGCCCTCGGGCCCCGCGGGTCTTATCTTGCGCGCGCCACCCCAGATGGCCGCGGCGAGCGTGGTGGCGAAATTGGAGAAACTTTCGGATCGGCGCAGTATGAGTGAGGCGAGTTGACGACATCCCATGTCATCCTCCCTCGTAATTTCTTGCGCGGGGGATTGTTCTACGTTCAAAATGGTTTCGGTAAGATGAATACTTTTGAATTAAATTCAGCTCATGTTTGTGATTTATCCGGGGAGGTGGTAAAATCCCTGCCGTCATTTGTTCGATCCATGGTGTCCAAAGTGGCACTGAAAACTCCAAGAAAGATTTGCACAATAAATGCCAGAGACCCGGAGACCGTCCCGATAGACCCGGAAAGATTTCAAACAAGCCAATATCTTCCCTTCAGCGTTTGTGAAAGCCTATAGCAAAGAACCCTTGAAATACTTGTTTTGCGGAAGTTCTTCATCCGTCTTGGAACGTCTTAGTGTCACATGCGTTGGAAACCACATGCAAACGAACAACACATATCAGATCAAAAGGATCGTGGGAAAAACGTCTCAACAAACGGGTCAGCGCGGAATAAAAATACAAAAACTGTTCCGCTCCGTCTTCTTGCTTCGTGTGCGTAGTATTTTCCTTCCCTATTGGCTGGGTTCATTGTATCAACCAAGAAATCATGCAACACTGATTTGCCACGACTATTTATTTGCGAACTGTGTGATAGAAAATCCATGTGAGCAAGCTCTTGCTATAGAGATATCTATATGTGTGCAAGCGTGCGCAAACATAATTTCGACGACCGGTCAAAATACATCAGGTCATCGTCAGGTCGCCGGGATCGCTCTGCTGTTTTTTGCTGCCAAACTAGTTCAACCCTGCTGGGCAGCGCTGGCAATCCACAATGCGCGGCCCCCCTCCACCCCAATGCCGTTCGCTCTCGGATGGCAATTTCACGCGCCCCATGGCCTGCTTCGCCAAGCGTATACAATCATATTATTATTACCGTTCGTACTTTGATTCGTATTAGTATTATTATTATCATCATTATTACTCTTATTATTATTACTCGTGTGTCGGACCCAAGCTACATGCGACACATTTCGAGATTGACATTGCGTAATATTTCACGGACATCGTCGAATATGATGGTGTGTGTCTACAGGAGCGCAAACAAATTAAAACGTCCCAATATGCATTGCGGCTCTTGCGAGCCACTGGGCCTGAAATTCTTTTCTCAGGGCGAGGTCCAGAAGAGTATCCTGTGTTGACACAACTGGTTTGCCCGATTTTGGCAATCACGGGTCCGACATACATATGTACGGAAAACCGACGCTACAACCATGAATTGGAACGGCAGCATATTATTGAGGAAGGTGCGCATACAAGCATCTTAACACATGTGGTTTAACTGCTGGTCTTCGGGCAGACCAGCAAACGCATGACAGTCAATACGCGTCTGTATGTACGCAAGGTTCGGGGAGACGTAAGACCCGGGTACGGGGGACTCGGAAATCCCCGACGAGGTCGTCAAAAAATGACGAGGCCGAGCCTGCATTTTGACGAGGCCTCCCGCTGCAGACATCCCACGAAACTCCTCCTCGTCAAAATCCGAGTCGCGGTCGTCAAAAAACGATGGCGAACCCGAGTCCCGGCAAACCCGGGTCTTACGCTCCCCCGAAAGGTGTCGCAGTGGTTATTGCCGTCGTGTGGTCATGGGTCGTGGTTCAGCGGGCTGTGGTGGTAGATTTGTTCTCTTCGTTTGTCGGTCCCCAATAATTGCAGCGCCCTGTCAAAATCTGGAGGCCCTGGGTTTGCAACCTCGGAAAACATCAATACGGCAACGCGATCGGCGGTAGGCGCCCGATAGCTCATCCGCACGGGCCTGGGCGGCGTGGGGCCATCGGGCACCCACCCGTCGGCGATCAGTGGGCGATTGGTGGTCGATGCGCCCCCGCCCTGGATTTGGACGCCCGAAATGGGCACGGAAACAATGCGTACAATGCCCAACAACAGCGGCCGCTGTTGGGCAGGCGGCCTTCTGTCTCAAATGGGCGCCGGCCGCGGCGACACCGACAGCGAGTCCTGTCCAAAATGAACAGGAACTGCTGTTGGGCATTGTACCCATTCTTTCCGTACCCATTTCGGGCGTCCAGACTGGAGCCCATCCTCCCTCCCTTCGCGTCGCCCCTGGTAGGAGCCAGGGTCTCACCCTGTGGCGCCAAGCGTGCTGTGCCCACTCCAGGCCGGGACAAGCCCCGATGCCTCTGCTCGTTCGCGCGGGCCCGGGGGCGCCTCCTCGGGAGCTCGGCGGTGGGGCGGGGGCACCGCCGCATCTCATCTGTCCAGCGGCGGCGTGGCCATGCGGCCGTCGCTTGGCGATGCCCTCGGTAATTCCTGGCTGGGTTCCAGTGGGAAGCTTTGTGCGATCCCTTGCTGGGCCAACCCTGGCAAAAAGGAATCGTTGCACCTCCTCCTCTTCGGCCTCGTCGTCGCATTTCAAGGCTCGCTGGCAATACACAACAAAACGTGCACCAATTCTGAGGGTTGGGACCGGTCAGGTTTCCACTCTTTTCGGTGGCATCTCATGGGTTCTTGGCTCTTGCGAATCGGCGCTTTTACAGGCTAGATCGACTCTAGATCGACGCTGCACCGACGCTAATTGGACGCTAGCCGACGCTAAATCGGTGTTATCTCATCGATCACCAGGCGCTAGTCGACGCTAACGCACTCCACATACGGACCTACCAGACGCCTGCTCCGATGATGGTATCGTGCCGATAGTAAAACGCAGGTTAGAAATCGGTGCCGATCGCCTGAAAGGTCGTCAGAGAGCTAGCTGCACGCGGAGGCATGGAGCACAGAGTGAGGCGATACGAATCAACCTCAAAGCGTATCAACGCAACCGCTGGTAATCCCAAGTTGTCCAATAATCGTGGGTTTCTAGGCCTGTGGCCCATGCCGCCACCGTGCCTCGTCAGCCTCCACAGGGGATCCGGGGAGGCCTCTGGCGGGCCTCCGTGGGGGGGGGCGTCATGGGTGGGAAGAGTCCTGGACAACTCTTTTAGATGGCGGCCGCACTCGGATGAGGCCCCCTCGCAGCTGATGCGCGGGGCCGCTCCCAGGCTCTCAAGCCTAAGCCCCCAGGGTCGCCTCCGACAGCCGGACAGCATCGCCGGGTCGGGCGGAAGGCGCGGCCGCGGACTCTCTCCACTGCCAGAGAGAGGTCTCCCTGGGACAGCCCCACTGTCCCCATGTCCGCTGCGCATCCGCTTCTGCTCTGATGATAAGATGTGGGCGATTTCGGGAACCCTGAACCCAAAAACGTTTTCATCTCTTGGGGGCGCACCTTCTGCCACCTTCCGCCAAAAACGTTTCTACTTCCGCCACCTTCCGCCGAGCTTCCCCTTCCGCCGAGCTTCCGCCGGCTTCCGCCAGCGGAGGCGGCCTCGTTATACTTGGGCCGACCTTCCGCCGCGGAAGAGATGACAACTCCTTCGATCCTCGAAGGCAGGGCCCTTTTTGGAACGCCCCACATGCGGACAGCGGCGCTACAAGCCGACTTGAGTCCCAGGCGCGGAGAGGCGAAGCTTTAAGCTGTGATCTGCACGGTCCGCGCCAAGCGGACGGGAGTCCTCGCAAGCCTCACTCCAACCTTTTGTCGATTCCAGACAGGACACCAGTGGCCAACCGGTAGCCCTCCAGCGCGAACCCCTGAGTCTGATCCATCACCGTCTTGGCTGCCTCGACCCCGTTCTCCTTCACCCACGCCTGAACGATTCTGATGCCCTGAGTCTTGGGCAACACCAGGAACAGCACCAGCAGAATCTGCACCTCGAAATAAACGTCCATGAACCACGACAGGACGAAGAAAGGGATTCTAAAGGCCCAGTCAAAGTAGAAGAACACCCACGACATTGCCACGTACGCGACCCAGTAGAACAACCATGTCTTCTGTGGTGCGTCAGGTCCGTCCGTCTTCTCCTGCAGCGCGTGGAACGTCTGGACAGCCGGCAGGGCGACGGAGACGATCGCCCAGAGCACCACGTTGACAAAATGCGGGAGCATGGCTCCGGAAAGCCCCGGAGGCGGGGCGCTGTGGCTGCAGGGGCGAGCGCCAGTCTAGCTTCGAGGGGTCGAGGGATCGAGGGATCGAGAATTCGAGGTATCGAGGATCGAGGTATCGAACCTCGCTGCCCCTGGCTCGAAGCTCTCTGACCCTTCGCGAGAGGTGTGAGACGCGCCGACATGCTGGAGCCTGTTTTCGATTCCCTGCCTTCCGCGCTCCCCTCACCTAAAGTGTTATTCATGATGAGAGTCAATCCCAGTAACTACGGTGAGGGCGTTGCATAAGGAACCATTCGGTAGGTCTGGAAGCCGGAGGACATCCAGTCGTGAATTGGCCATCGATATCACCACCGTCCTCATCAGATAAGGAAACCTTCAGGGTCTGAAGCCTCATGGGCACTTTCCTTGACTTGCACCCCCACCGTGGCCACAATTCTACAAACTAGCCACAATCCCAACAATGAACCACACTTCGCATACATGTCAATCAGTAGCCACGACCTTATTGACCAACCACGTGCTGCTCAGCCCGCCCAACCCCAGCTCCGCCCTGGGCCCGCGACGAGCGCGCTCACTGAAACGCGGGAGCCGAACCAAGCACGGCACCACTCGGGGACGCACAAACCCGCACTAATCCGGGAAGGAGGGAGGAGGAGGTGGGGGAGAAGGAGGAGGAGGAGGAGGAGGAGGGGAGGAGGAGGAGGAGGAGGAGATGGAAGGAGGAGGCGGATGTGGAGGTGAGGAGAGGAGGAGGTAGGAGTGAGGAGGGAGGAGGGAGGAGAGGAGGAAGGGGAGGAGGGGGAGGAGGAGGGAGGGGAGGGAGGAGGAGGAGGGAGGGAGGGAGGAGGAGGAGGTGGAGGAGGAGGAGGAGGAGGAGGAGGAGGAGGAGGAGGAGGAGAGGAGGAGGAGGAGGAGGAGGAGGAGGAGGAGGAGGAGGAGGGAGGAGGGAGGAGGGAGGTAGGGAGGAGGGAGGGACGAGGGAGGAGGGAGGAGGGAAAGCCCACACACGGGTCGGCCGGGGCCTGGCCGCGAACCCGGGCCGGCAACGAAGCGGCTCCCGAACACCGGCCCACGGAGGGCGTCGAAGGGGAATCGTCCCTGCGTGGCTCCCAGGAGGAGGAGGGGGAGGAGGAGGAGGAGGAGGAGGAGGAGGAGGAGAAGGACGAGGAGGAGGAGGAGGAGCGACAGGAGGAGGAGGGAGGAGGAGGGAGGAGGGGGAGGTAGGAGGAGGACGAAAGAGAGGACCAGGGATTCTCAAAACTTTCTGGTCTGCGCTTCCTGGGCGCATCTGTGAATCTCCCCCCTCCCTCGACCGCAGCTCCTCCTGGTCCTCCCCCTGCTCCCTCCTCCCTCCTTTTCTCTCCTTCCCCTTCTTTTCTCTCCTGTTTCATTATCCTCCCTCTTCCTCCTTCCTCGTCCTCCCTCCGTCCTCCTGGCTTCCGGCTCCTCGTTCCTCCTCCTCCTCCTCCCCTCCTCCCCTCCTCCCTCCTCCCTCCTCCCCTCCTCCTCCTTGACCTCCTCCATCCTCTCCTCCTCGTCCTCCTCCCTCCTCCATCCTCTCCTCCCTTCCTCCTCCTTCCTCCTCTCCACCTCTCCTCCCCTTCCTCCCGTCCTCCCCTCCCTTCCTCCTTCGCCTCCTCCTATCCTCCTCCTCCTCCTCCTCTCCTCCCCCTCCTCCCTCCTCCTCCTCCTCCTCCTCTCCTCCTCCCCCTCCCCCCCCTCCCCCTCCCCCTTCCCCCTCCCCCCCCCTCCACCCCCTCCTCGTTCTTCTCCTCCTCCGTCCTCCCTCCTCCGTCCTCCCTCCCGCAGTCCCTCCTCCCCCCTGCCCCTGGGCGCCGCTCGGGCCAGCCACCACAGCGCCCTCCCCACCAGCAGCAGGTCACCGCGGTGCCCCCACCCCCTCCCTGGGAAGGGACCTGGGCAGACAGGGCCATTACACGCTGCGACGACAAGGAAGACGAGGAGGAAGAGGAGGAGGAGGGCGAGGAGGAGCAGGAGCACGGGGAGGAGGGGGATGAGGATGATAAGGGCGGCACGTGGAAGGACGCCGAGGACGAGGCGAACGAGGACGACGACAAGATGTACGAGGATTAGCATGCAATGGCATGGGCTTCTTGGGCGCCGCCCCTTCCCTCTCGCCCAGGGGCTTTGGCTGGCGAGTGGGCTGGGACCCTGAATCTTGGGAGACCTGGTCGACAGCTCCCTGGCCTGAGGCGGAGGATCTAGTGGGACCCGACGTGGCGGGAGCTTGAGGATGGTAGATGAGCGAGACGGAGGTGGAGGGGGAGCAGAGCACGGAGGAGGAAGGGGAGGAACAGCAGGAGCAGGAGGAAGAGCAAGAAAGGCTACAGAGGAGAAGAGAGAGGAGGAGCAGCAGCAGGAGCACAACCAGCAGCACGAGTCTCTCCCCCCACGCGTCGAGTTGTGTCGGGCACAGCCCCGGGCAGACCCATACGTCCCCGTGTCGACCACCTCCCCAAGATCGGTTCTTTCATCCCGGGTCGTCTTCTGACGGCCCTGGGGCCCGGCGAGGGCCCGCGGAGGCCGCACACTGTGAACGAACCTCCCGTCGCGAGCCCTTCGCGACACGGAGAGGTCTTGGGAAGAGCCCACTCGAAGCCGTCGCGAAGGCCCCGTCTGCTCACAGGCCCTGGCCCCCCCCCGGGCCCTCGAGGGTGCCGCCCGCTCCGCGGACGGGGCGCACGGCTGAGCCGGCCGGTGGCTGCGCGAGAGGCGGGCGCGGGGGCGAAGGGGAAGAGGGATCTACACCCAGACATGCTCGCGTCGTGAATCGACAAGGATGGGCGTCCTTTTCGCCAATGTCGGCCTCTCGGGGCCCTCACTAGGCCCGAGGACAGACAAACAACGACCCAGGATGAAAAACCGGCCCGGGGGGAAAAGGTCAGAACTTGTGGGGGCCGCGCATGGGACAAATCAGGACACCGCATGCCTGGGCAGGAGACACGCGCGATACGAAATTCTGCTACCATGCGGATACGAATGCGGGTGCGGATGGAAGAGAAGATCGTGGGCAGCCTGCGAGGTTCGGCCGCAAATTTAAAGAAGCCCGCAGCAAGCGCCAGTCGTCACACGTTACACCACGAACCCGCCGTAGGCGCCGATCATTAGCCAGCACAATGCGTGTTGGTCGCGGGTTGGTCGCGGGTGGGTCGCGGTTGGGTCGCGAATAGATCGCGGGCGGGTCGCGGAGAGGTTTTGTTTGTTGAAATGTCTTTAGAGCATGGAAATTATAAAACAACTGCTCCCAGAAGCGGGAACAAAACGGCTCGAGCCGGGATCGGAACCACAACAGGAAAAGCACGGGCGACGAACCCAGAAAACAAACAGGCGCCACTGCCGTCTGGGATTGTCTGCTGCTCTGGCGGTGATGTCTTCGCTGTCGCCGCCCGTCGCCGCCTCGCGCTGTTTTTACTTAAATAAAAGATATCCCCCCCCAGATTATCCGAACGCCTACTTGTATTGTAATTCGCAAATGGCACCACGTCCTTGCTTATATTCTATATGGAAGCATACCATCCCAGCCAGGCGGGTATCGACAGGCCCCTTCAGTCCTTGTAGAAAAAGTATGCGCGCGCACTCGTTTATCAAAATCATCAGGTAACACGAACACCGAGCAATACTTGCGACGAAATCCACACGCGCGCGTTGTCGCGCGCGTGCCGAACTCGTTCAAACATTAAGGGGTCAGTGAATATTTCAAAATCGAATGTCCCGAAAACACAGAAACATTGGTTTCGCAACGCGCTCTGGCAAAATCTGCGCGCGCGCTGTCGCGGATTCTTTGAACAATCGTGGGCTGCCATGCCAACGTGTTCATCAAAAACGACCAAACGGGCCTCTGGTGCGCGCGTGTCGAAATCATTCGAACACCCTTGCGCGCGTGCTGGGGGCACGGTCCCTATCAAATAAAATCATGCGGGCCACCCGCGCGCGTCGGCCGACCGCGCATGTCGAAACCCTTCCAAAACATCATCACCGACGCGAAGGCACCGCCATCGTCATCGGCGTGACCAGCATCGGCGCCGATACTGGCCTTGCCGTGATAAGTGTCACCATCGTCGCCAACATTGGTACTTTAATCGTCGTGTCTGCCGTTGTCGACGTGGCCACGTTACCGCGCCCGCCCGAATCACCGACTCGCACTGATCAGTGCGGCCAGCGAGACGCGCTCGAAATGCCCAGCGGTCACCACCACCGCAGCCGCGTCGGTCGCGCCAGACTAGCTGGCCGGTCTGCGCGCGAGCCTGTGCGCGCTAGCTTGGCCGCAGCGATGCGCCAGCCAGCGCCGAGCAGTCACCGCGATCGCCGCCGCAAGGGTTTTGCCAAACCAAGTTGCGGGTGGGTGGGATGGTTGCGCGAGCAAGGGAGGTGGTCACGTGCGAAGTAAGTTAATCAATTTTTCTTTCTTAGAAAAAATGCACTCTACCCCCCCAGGCGTTATCCGCCCCCCTTTCGGGTACGTAAATCGTATACGATTCTGACCGCATGTCCATCCTAAATATGAATTTACACTATCCCAGGGAGGCCTGTATCGGTTCCCCTGAGGTTCCCTTGTAAGAAACGATACACGGGGACATTTTTTCCTCTAGCATAGAACTTGTCACGAATCCCTTGCAACGAATGGGACGAAGCGCGCACGCGCGAGTCGTCGCGCGCGCATGCCGAAATCCTTCAAAAACCTTCGGTGTCGGAAGGATTTCGCAATCGAGCTTCCAGAAAAAAATACAACAACACAGGGTTTCGCAACACCGATGTGCTAAGACAGCTTACACGCGAGCTCTTGCGAAATCTTAAGAAAACCATAGTGTTTTCAATATTTCCACAACATGCTACCAAACGGGCTCCGCGCGCGCATGTCGAAGCCTGTCGAACGCCCTTGCGCGTGTGCCGTCGCGAGAATCCTCTGCAACAAATGGGACGAAATGCAGACGCGCGCGTATGCCGAAATCCTTCAAAAACCCATCGGTTCGGAAGGCTTTCGGCGTCGTGTGTCCAAAAAACCGACAAACACACAAGGTTTCGCAACACGTATTTTCAACAAAAGCGTGCGCGCGCGCGCGCTCTTGCGTCGTCGTCGTCGTCGCCTACGTCGTGCTCTGTCTTTCGTCGTGTTCGTCGTCGTCGTCCTCTTTGGCGTCGTGGTCGTTTCCGTCGTCGTTGTCGCCGTGGTCGTCCTTCCTCCTCCTCCCTCGTTGTCGTCGCCGTCGTCCGTCGTCGGCGTCTCGTCGTCGTCCCTACTATTTCGTCGCCGTCGTCGTCGTCATTGTCGTCGTCGTTGTTGTCGTCGTCGTCTTCCCTCCTCCCTGTTCGTTGTCGTCGTCGGCGTCGCCGTCCTTCCTCCTTCTTCGTCGTTCGCGTCGTCACCATCCTACCTCCTCCCTCGTCGTTGTCGTCGTTGTCGTCGTTGTCGCCGTCGTCGTCCTCCCTCCTCCCTCGCCGTCGTCTTCGTTGGCGACGTCGTCGTCGTCTTCGTCGTCGTCGTTGGCGTCGGCGTCGTCGTCGTCGTCGTCATCGTCGACGTCGGCGTCGTCGTCGTCGGTGTCGTCGTCGTCGTCGTCGTTGTCGGCGTCGTCGAAGTCGTTGGGGATGTCGTCGGTGTCGTCGTAGTCGTTGTCGGCGGCGTCGTCGTCGTCGTTGTCGCTGTCGTCGTCGCGTCGCTGTCGTTGCCAAGAGCCATTTGGTACCCACCGTCACGGTGTTAAGAGATTTTGCAAACCAAGTTGCGGGCGGGTGGGTGGGAACTTTGCGCGAGCAGTGGGATGGATAACTCACTGCGAACAGAAATTACTTGCACCGCGTAGATCGCGCCGCATGGGTTGCACCACATAGACCGCTCTTCACATATAACACCACTTAGATTGTAAGGCGTCGACTGCACCACGTGGACTGAAAGACGTCGGTCGCGCCACATAGGTCTCACAACATCGATTGTACCGCGTCGGTTGCACCGCGCATGTTGCAGCGTGAGCATTGAACAGCATAAGTGCGATCACTTCGAACGGCATGAACTCCACCACATCAACTGTGCCGTATAAATTGCGCCACATAGAGACAACATAGATCGTGCAAACTCGCTGGCTTCACAACGTCAATCGCACGACATATACTGAACAACCGAAGTTGCACATGTGAGACGCCACTACACATGCTGCATCACGTGCACTGCGCCGCATAGATATCCGCCTTTCTACCGGGATTGAGCCGCCCCCTACCCGCATTGCAAGTTATATGAGATTATGCCCCATCTGAACTTTGAACCCGTAGCATCCCAGGCAGGCCAATTACGCTCCCCCCTCATCTTCTGCAACAGATACTCTGTGCGCGCACTCTTTTATCAAGAGCCATGAATTGTCAAGCACCCCGTGAAAACAACAAAACACGCGACGAAGTGCACGCGAGCACGTTGTTTCGCGCGCATGCCGGATTCCTTCAGAAACCCCAGGTAGCGCAGGGATTTCACAATCGAGGGAACATAATAATAATAAAAAAAAAACACATGGATTCACGACGACGTGTTTCCGATTAAACGGGCACTCGCGCTGTATTAAGACAACCATGGGTTTGCCAGCGCTTCCATAAACTGCTACCAAGCGGGCCTTTCGCGCGCGCGCGTCGAAGTCGCTCGAACGCGCGTGTGCGCGTTCTGTCGCAAGGACCCATTGCAAAATAACGGGGCGAACTCCGCGCGCGCGCGTCGTCGCGCGCGCATGCTGAAATCTTTCAATAACAATAGGTTTCGTAAGAACGTCAAAAGTCGAGTGTCCCGAACAAATGCCCCGCCCACAGTCGCAGCGCGCGGAATCAACCGTCTCGAGAACGGCGCCCGCAGGTGAGCGCGACGACTGGTGGCCCGAAGTTGCCGTCGAAGTCGGGAGCCAGACGCAGGGTCCTGACTCTGTTCGATGCGACCCTGGACAACGGCGCGATCGAGTTCAGCAACTCGGAGTTGCACGTCGTTCGACCAGCGATGGAACGAGGCCGGGTGGGTCGAGCGCGCTGGGCCGCCGCGGATCTCAATGGCGTCTGGGGCCATCTCGTGCGAGGCCGACAGGCGCTCGGCCGTCGCGCAGTCCTGGCGCCAGAGCGCGCGTGCGACCGCGCGCGCCAACTGTCGGAGGGCGCGGGGGTCCCGAGGGCGCCGAAAGGCCAGGATATCACGGGCGACTCAACTAGCCTTTCGCGTGAGCATCTGATATATTCCAAGCCGTCGGGGGGGGGGGGAATGCTTGCAATATGTTCAGCTTCGCGCTGGGCGTGCTAATCCCGAATATGCGTATACATGCGCGATTTCGCAGTGCGCTCAGGGGTGGGTCGATCGCCCCCCGCAGGGGCACGGTGAGGTAGAAATGAGACAACCAATGCGGCATGGTCACTCGCCTTGACCTTCGAAAGCTGCTCAGGTTGGCCTTCCACCCGCGCACTCGAGAATATCTGGGCAACCGTCCATCCAGGCCGTGAGCGCCATAATCTGTCAATGGCGGCGACTGCGTCAGCGTGCTGGTCAAAATGGGTGGCAGCGGCAGGGGGGATCTCAAGAAAGCTAATTATCGAGGGTCTCGCTCCATCTAGGAGCTCGCGCATGAAGGTGTCTAGTGTTCCTTCGGGCCTCTGATGGCTGCGAGAAGCTCAGCTTTTCCTCGCCCGCCAAATGGGCATCGCTTGTGACCGCAGTTAAACGGCCCTCAGGATTAGCTTCAGAAGCGGCCCGGTCCCTGGCTGTATGTTTACACGCCTCCCTAACTTGACTAACAGTTAAGTCGTGGTGATGGGCGTTCCAATGAATGAGCTTGGTATATTCATCACCGATCACAGCTCCTAAACCGCCGCCAGGGATAAGGGGCCCAAGAGGAGGAGGACACGCCAGGGGGAAGAGACGGATACTGGTTTCTTGGCATCACACCCCAGGAATTATAAGGGCAACAGCACCTCGGATGCGGTCCTCGGGATCATCCCAGCAGAAGTTCGCAAGAAAACAGAGCCCCCGCGCAGTGCTTGCATTGAGGGCAGCGGTACCAGCTTCACGAATCTGCTAATGGCACCACTCGGGCTCGCGATCTGGCTCGAAGGTCTCACGAGCGGCGGTGACGAGGTCATCTTTTGGAGAGGCCAACCATGCGGATGGCCGCGCTGTTCCACGTGGTATCGGTATTCTGGCGGCCCGGCTTCGGTTCGATCTTGCGCTGTGCATGCCGCCC
The DNA here is from genome assembly GCA_963575745.1 of Prorocentrum cordatum. NCBI lineage: Eukaryota > Dinophyceae > Prorocentrales > Prorocentraceae > Prorocentrum > Prorocentrum cordatum. The sequence goes on along the minus strand of CAUYUJ010020773.1, from coordinate 25,807 downwards.
GGCAGACGCCCAACCTCTCTCGTGGTTGAAGAAGAGTGGAACGCCAATTTCGTCTTTCGGCAGAAGATCTCAAGCTTGATCTGGTACGGGTTCTTGTCGGCAGAAACGTGCAGCCGAACGTCGCCTCCTCCACCGCGCGCTGGAGCAGTGAGCTGGCGCCATGTGTCGCCGCTTCCACGAGGACTTTTGAAGGCCTTGCCAGCACGACGCGCGGCCAGAACAGCAGCTCCCGCCAACTTAACCACGAACTGCTTCGCCAACGGGTCCCCTGACGCGACCTCATACTGATGCACACAAGCGGCGATCTCGTCCAACCACTCCTTGACCTTCTCCTGCACAGCAGCACGGGGTACGAGTTGACCAACAATGATGCGGATGATCGTGCCATCCATCTCGCGATCGAATAATGCCGATGTAATCTGGATCCTCTCTGGCGACGCCTTGTTCGCCACCACAAGCTGCTGCTCCAGTAACTTCATCTGCGCGGCCATCTTCTGCAGGAGTACGTCATGTTCGTTGAGGCGACCGTGGCAGACCTTGAGCTCCGTGTCCAGGCCGTCGAGCCGCTCGACCAACTCGCGGCGCAGGTCATCGATCTTGGGCGAGACAGCCGTGGTGATCTGGGAGTCCAGGCGTTCAAGGAGCTTCTCCATGTCGGCCTGGCATTTCTTGAAGCACTCGTTGAAGTTGTTGGAGAACGACTCCGCGATCGCGGGCGATTCCTTCTTGACCGTGTCAGCAACGGTCTGGGACACAATCGAATCGAACCACACCTGCATTTTGGTGAGCTCCTCCCTGAGAGTGCCTGCGCACACGCTGCGGACGTGCTCGTCGGACAGCATGTCAGCATCATCATCAGATTCACCAGAAGCCATGCACACCACAGGAGGACCATCGGCAGGCGACGATGCACCAGTCCCAGCCGAGGCTCTCGCACTGTGACGACCATGCTTGACGCGTTGCTGGATCACTTTGCGGCCAGGCGTGGACGGGGCAACTGTGGACATCCCCCGCAGACAAAATGCCGCGCTTGGGTGAGGTGTGGGGGCCAGAATCCCACGTTGAAGGCAACAACACGAGGAACATGGGGTCTTGAACCACAATGGCTACGGAGGAGGAGGAGGAGGAGGAGGAGGAAGAGGAAGAAGAAACGGCCTCTCAGAGCCCCCCTCTCTGCCCTTTGGCAGACCTCCTCGGAGGCCCCTGGGCCCTCTCGGAGAAGCACCTAGGCCCCCTTAGAGGGCCACACCCCTCAGGCCACCCGCGGCGACAGCGCGCCCAAAAAGTACCCCCTTCCTCCTGCTCCTCCTGCTCCTCCTCCTCCTCTTCCTCCTCCTCCTCCTCCTCTTCCTCCTCCTCTTCCTCCTCCTCCTCTTCCTCCTCCTCCTCCTCCTCCTCCTCCTCCTCCTCCTCCTCCTCCTCCTCCTCCCCCTCGCGAAACGACGACGTCGACGATGTCGCCCCTTTTGGGGCACAATAGCCGGCCTCAGAAAACGGAGCTCTGATAAGCGATGCCGTTCAGACAGCGCACGTGGTGGATGAATCGGACAGGGCAGGACTGTTCGGTAAACGCCCAGGACTGTTTGACATTTGCCAAATATGGGGGTCGTGGTGTCTATTCCTCCCTTGACAACCAGACGTCGGTCATCAGTCGTTTTGCTGCGACCCAATCTGGGCCCCTCCTCCTCTTCTGCCTCCGCCTCCTGCTCCGCTTCCTTCTCCTCCTCCTCCTCCTCCTTCACCTCCTCCTCCTTCTCCTCCTCCTCCTCCTCCTCCGCTTCATCCCCCTTCTCCTCCTCCGCTTTCTCCCGTTTCCTTCTCCCCCTCTTCCCTCCTTCTCCGCCGCATCTCTCGCCTCGCCCCCCTGTAGCTCCTCCCTCCTCCTCATCCCCCTTTTCCCCGTCTTCCTCTCTCTTCCCTCCTCCCCCCCTTCGCCCCCGTAACCATTTTGGCTCAAGACGGGGATACCTACAGTCCCGACTCCAGATGCCCGATGAGGACGACAACGACGACGACTACGACGACCACGAGGGGGAGGGGGAGGAAGGGGGACAAGGGAGGAGGGAGGGGGGTGAGGAGGAGAGAGGGGAGGAGGAGAGAGGGGGGGGGGGGGAGAAGGAGGGAGGGAGAGGGGCCGAGGAGCGAGGAGGGGGGATGTAAGGAAGGAGGGTGAGACGGGCGACGGGCAGGAGGAGGGGGAGCAGCAACAGGGACGGCAGAAGCAGGGAGGAGGTGCGCGCGATCTCGCTCGCGTGGGACCGCGCCGCTCGGGCGCCCTGCGTCAGGCCCCGGCCTCGGCCGTCTACATCCTACCCCTCCCCCTGGCCATCGCTCGGGCGTCCATTCCCTGTGTTTCTTTTCGGTTTCGTGCGTGGTTTTGTTCGGCAAGTGATCAAGGATGCTCCTCGATGGTCCTCGCCGAGGAAAAAGCGCACACGTCCGAGCGATGCCAGGTCCCACTCCTCCTCGCCCCTTCCTGCATCCCTTCTGCCTTGTACGATGTTCTCCTCGCCTGACAGCCAAACGTGTCCCCAGGGCAGGCCAGGCGTTTCGCCTGCGGCATTTCTCCCCGCTCATGGCCCAGAAGCTTGAGCGCTGCACTGATGGTGGAGGCATCAACATGTAGTTTTCGCATGAGCGCCCCGCACACGAATTCCATTACACGGATGGAAGCACATCGTTTTCCATATGTGACTCTCGCTTTAGCGCCGCAAACACTCGTCTGGCATCGTAGTCGGTACGCGGATGGAACACATGCAAGTCGTACCGCTTTCACAATTTGGCTCTCGCATTAGCGCCGCGAACTTTCGACTTGAATGCCCGCTTCCAACATGTACGCATATGTACACGAAAGGAGTGCGGTTTTTGGTCACCATGTGATTTTCGCCATACCACCGCGCACATTCGCCTTGAACTTTTCCGACAAGCGTGCGGATGAAGGACACACTTTCTCGAACTCTGGAAAACGCAGCGGCGCCGATCATAATCGTCTTAAGCAGTGTCAGCCGTGACGCGGATGGATCACGTTTCTTGTGCAAATCGTGGTTATCGCCTTCGCGCCGCGCATTTTCGTCTTAACATGTTCCTGATATTGCACGGATGGGGCACAAACCGTTTTCTAAATGAGGTGTTCGCTTTCACGCCGAGCACGTTCGCCTTAAACGCTACCCATAGTTACGCGGGTAGGGGGCGAGGGTTCAAAAAAAACGTTTGTTTGAGTGTGTTATATTTCAATGCCATGTGTCCGAAACTGTGCACCATCCACACGGATGGCAAACGTCATATCACATCATAAACTCAAATGGGTGTCATGGCCAGACGCTTCGCATAGCGGACTTCTGTGCGGATTGAAAGAGGCTCGTTTTCAAAACGAGTCTCTCGCTGGCCACTGGAGTTTATGATCCTACTTCGTCGCAACTTTTATATCTCAAGCTAGAAGCATGGATGGCAGCTCTTTGTGAAAAGCGACGCTTTCACCTGAATTGCAGGACCAGGGGGCGTTCTTCAACGGGCTACTTCCAGCAGTGAAGAGACATCCCTGCTTAGACTTATGATGAAGGGATTTGGGCGGCTGGGCGTGTTGCGACATCGTTTCTGCATCTTGGGTTTCGTCGGGTTATCTTCTTCCTCCTCCGCCTCTTCCTTCTCTCCCTCGTCGTCCCCTTCCTGATCCCATATTTGCATGCTCTCCTCCCTTCCTCCCCCACTCTTCCTCCTACGCAAGCGAAGCCAAATCAAGCATCGCCCGCGCGCCCGCGCTCGCGCGCACTGAACTTCGGCGAGATTGCGACGAAGGTTGCGGGCAGGGTAACACATCCTGGACGAAGATCTCGGCGAGATCCGGGGGGCCAGCCCAGCGCCGGCGGCTGCGCGGCCCGCCGCCGCAGCGCGCAGCGCAGCGGCCCAGGCCGGCCGCGCTGCAGCGCTACGCTGAGCGCAACGCCCCAGCGCTGCGCGGGACTGCGGGCCACCGCCGCGGCGCGGCCCTCGCCCGCCACTCCGCCCGGTCGCGGGCGAGCTATCAAAAGGCTGCGTTGCCGCGCCATCCGGCAGCCTCCAGAGCCAGCGGCAGGAGCGGCCGCGGGCAGCGGCCGCCTGCTGGGTAGCGCCGCCGCTCGGCGGCCTCGGCGGCGGCAGTGGCCGCGCTGTCGTGACGGGCCGCTGCTTCCAGCGCGTTTTCGCCCCCGAGCGCGGCGAAGTGGACCGTCGCGTCTACGAATAAACGTGGGCAGCCCGCCGGCTGCACCTCGACGTCGAGGATTGCCTGCTCGCGGCGAGCGCCCGGCAGCTGGCCGCGCCTGCCGCGGGCCCCCGGCGGCTGGAAGTCGGCCCCGCGCGCGGCGCGGCAGGCGCAGCGCTGCGCCCAGCAGCGTGGGCGGGCCGCGTGGAAGCTGCATTCCTGGCGGGTGCGCCCCCGCGCGCCCTCGGCATCCCCGTTGACGGTTTGGCGCCCCCGCCGCAGGAACATCGAAAAGCGTGGCGCTCCGAATTTCAGAGCGGCCCGCCGTAGAGGCGGCCGGCGCGCGCGGTTCGCGAGCTGGGCCCCTGGCGGCGCGAGGTCCTGGCCGATGAGCTCGCGGGCCGCGTCCAAATCGTCCGCGTCGCCGAGGCGCTGCCCCGCTGCCCCCAGCGAGGCCGGCTGCCAGCCTGCAGAGCGAGGACGGCCTCGCCTGGTCTTCGCTGTCGCTGGTGCTCCGCAAGGCCAGCGGGCTTTTGTTTGCCTGGCCGCCGCGTGAGCTCCTGCGCGACAAGGTGCAACCTTGCTTGGCGAGGTCAGCCCAGGCGGGGAGGGCGCCCGCGCCCCCTCCTGGCCCGGCCCTGGGCTGCTGCGGCGGCAGCGGGAGGCCCGCGGACGCGCAAGCGGCCGCCAGGGCCAGGGGGTGCTCGGCCTCCTCTGGGTCGCCCAGCGCGGCCAGGCCCGCGTGGGCTCGCGCCTCCGAGGGGCTCTGGGTCCAGGGGCCGACCCGCGCCGCCGGTGCGAGTCGTTCCTGGCCGCGGAGGCCGCCCAAGCGTGGCGGGCGCCAGGGCTGCGCGCGCCCGGGCTCCGCGCGCGGGCCGCCGAGCCAGGCGCTCGCTGGCTGCTGGGGGGGCCTCGTCGTAGCCCGCTGTGTTCGTCGGCGAACTTCTCCAGAGTACGTGGGTGGACTTCCCCGTTCCGCAGCGGCGCAGCAACAGCGCGGTCGCCTGCGGCGTGGGCGGGGGCGGCGAGGGCAGCCCCGCGAGCAAGCTCTGGAGATTGGCGGCGCTCCCCGCCGCGCTGGCGCAATGCTCCGCGGCGAAGCCAGCGGTCGCCGGCGCTGCCCCTCCTTCGCCCCCCGCGCCAGGGAGGGCCCCGGGCGTCGGCGCGGCCAAAAACGCCCCAGCTAACGCGAGCCCCCGCGGGCGCCAGTTGCCGCCCGGGCCGCCCGGGCATGCCGCCCCCGCGAACCAGGCCCGCGTCTTGGCGGGTTCCAACGCGAGGCCAAGCTCGCCAGGGGCCCGCTGCGCAGCGGCTGCCAGCGCCGCGGGGGCGACCGCGGCTGCGTCGTCCAGGTGGGCCATCGCGCGCGCGTCATCAGCCCGCAGCCCCGCGCGCTCCGCCCCGCGTGGCCCCTCCAGCTGGCGCAGCTGTAGTCTCGCTCCGCAAGCGTAGAGTCGAATGGCGGCGCCAGCGGGGCGCCCTGGTCGACGCCGCTCGCGGCTGTCAGGCGCCTGCAGCGGCCGCTTCCGAACTGGCGCAAATCCGATTAGCGCGCCAACATCGAAGCTCTGCGACGGGGGGGAGAAAGGAGCTCGCGACCTCCTGCTCGGCGAGGCACGCGGCCCGGCGCGGAGGACCGTAGGCGCTCCTCGCGTCGAGGCCGTGAGGGCCCGGTCTGGGCGAGACTCGGCTAGCGCCCGCGCCGCGTGCGCGAGGTGCTCCGCGCTGCCCGCCGTGCAATTTGCGAACTGGCGCCCCCGACCTCGCGACGACCTCCATCCGCGAGTGCGGCAGCGCCCGCCGAGCCAGCCGGCGGGGCGAACTCGGCGCCGCCGCGACGGGCCGAACGCCGCCCGCCGGCTTCCGCAGCGGCGCGAGTCGCGACGCGAAAGCGCCGGCCGCGCCGGCCGCCAGCGCCGCCGCCGCGCTGCCTGGGGCGCGCCACAGCGCGAGCCAGTCGCAAACCCCGCCGGGCGCGTGCTCGTGCTCGCGGCGCCCCCCGCCTGCCGCCGCTCCGCTGCCATTCGGGCTCGCGCGGAGAGCCTTCTCGGGCGCCCAGTGGCTCAAACAAGATGCCGGCTGGCCCCCGCCGGCGCGTGGCCACTGGCTCCGCGAGCCGCGGCTGGAGCAGCGCCTGCAGCCGCCCCCCTGTCTCATCAGTGAGCGGGGCGTGTCTGGGGCTCGCCAGCGGAAAATTTTGCGAGTCACCTCGTCCGCCATGCGCGCGGCCTCGCCCCATTGGTCGCTGCCCCGCTCCAGGCGCGCGCGCGGGCAAGAAGGCGCGCGCGCCCGTCAGCCCTGTGCGGGAGCTCCGCCCAGGCCCCCTGCGAAGCCTCGAGCAGCGTTCGTGGGCCAGCTTGGCGCGGTCCTGCTCGTGGCTGCCTGGCGGCCGCCTTTGCCCGCCGCCTCGAGCGCGCATCGGGGCCGCGGCTTCCAAGCCATGTCCTCCCCGCTGTCGGGCAGCGCCCGTGCGGCGGCTCGGCAGATTTCCTCAGCGACCTGCTCCGCGGCGGCCCGCGCCCCTCCTGGCGCGCGGCGGAGCGCGGGGCAGTCAATCAAGAAACCCAGACCACACCGAACCTGTCCAGCCAGCGCGGGGGCGGAGCCAGCGGCGGCAGGCCCAGCGCCGGGCGCGATCGCAGCGGCGCCGGCGGGCAACTCCTGGGCGGCACCTGCAACGGTGCCCGCCGCGGCCGCTGCGGCGGCCGCGGCGGAGGCCCGGCAGAGGAGCGCGTCGCAGGGCTGGAGCCGGGCGCCAAGCCTGCTCCCTTCGGGGCAGGTCGTCCAGGCCCCTCGCTGCGCGCAGGGGGGGGCCTGACAGCCAGAGCAGCCCAGCGACGCTCCAGCTTGCCCGGGTTTGCGGGCCTCGCCGTAGCCGCAGCGCCGCCGCAGCGGCTGCAGCCGCGGGTGCTTCAGTGAGGGCCGCGGCTCCGCGCGCCAAGAGTCCGGGCGGGCGGCCATGCAGGGCGCGCGGCTGCGGCGGCCTCCCCGCGAACTCTGCGCGAACGGCGGGAGGCCTCGAGGAGGGCTTAGTCGTCGTCCGCCGCGCGGTCGAGCTCCCCGAGCAGGGCGTCCTACTCGCTGAGGTCCTCTCAGAGGCTGGCCCCGGCCGTCGCTCAGCAGCTCGTCGCTCGGGTTGTCGCCGAGTTCGGCCTCTGAGTCGGCGCCTCGGCCGCGCGGGGCAGGCGGCTCCGCCTCGGCCGCGAGGAAGGCGGCGTGCGTCGCGGCCATCGCCGCCAGCAGCGACTCCGGCGCGCCGTCTCAGGTGATCGCCCCGGTCCCGACCTGCTCTGGCAGCTCGCGCGTGGTCTGCGCCAGGCCCGCAAATTCCGCGGCGGGTGTGGGCGCAGGTCGCCGCGCCGCCGCTCGCTGAGCCTCTTCCTCCGTTCGCGCCGCGGCCTGGGCTGCAGCCACCCTCGTGCGGGTTTCCTCTGGGTGGCGCTGCTCGGCCGCCAGTGCTTTCTCCGCGGCGTCCGCCGTCGCCGAGGCTCGCGCTGCGTCGCCCGCAAGCCGCCCAGGCGGCCGCCACAGCGCCTGTCCGCCCTGCCGCTGCCGCGCACCGCGTTCTGCCGCCAGAAATGGCTGGACGGCCGCAGCCGGGGCCCCAGCGCGCTTGGTCGCAGCGGCCGCCTGGCGGAATGGTTCGCCTGGCAAGGAACCGGGCGCCTGGCAGGGCCGGCCAGGCGTCGCCCGCGCGGCCCTCGGGGGTAGCCGGCGGCGGGGGGGGCGGGCACCTCGTCCTCCCCCCGGCGCGGGGGGCGCCGCAGTACTGGCGGCACGGCCCGCGGTCCTCGAAGGTGCACGTGCCGCACGTGCAGCGCCACTCCGCTCGACGCCCCAGAGGCTGGCGGCGGCCTCCAGCGCCGAAGGGGCCTGCGAGGACCTGCTGCGCCAGCGCCTGCTGCGGGCGGCCGCCTCCGCGCGTGCCGCGGCGCTGGGTCCCAACTCCAGCAGCTCCAGCCCCACCTCCTCCTCCTCCCCCTCCAGCTGCTCGTGGTCCTCCTCCTCCTCCTCCTCCTCCTCCTCCTCCTCCTCCTCCTCCTCCTCCTCCTCCTCCTCCTCCTCCATCTCCTCATCCTGCTGCTCCTCCTCCTCATACTGCTCCTCCCCGTCCCCCTAGGTACTTTCCTGCCAATCCCCCGTCCTGCTGTCCCTGCCCCTTCCCCTCCCTCTCCACATGCTCCTCCTCACCCTCTCCTCCTCATCCACCTCCTCCTCCTCCGCAATTGCACAATATGAAAACTACGCCCTTCTACCCCGAAGACGCCCGTGAGGTGTCCTGGTCTCCTCCGCGTATTGTATTTTACACACAGGATGCCGCCGAATTGATGATACATATGTGATTTGTTCCCATCCGAGCGTGTTCTGTCCTTTCAGAATGGCGTTCCCGCTCCAGCGTTGGCTTCATTTTCTTGTTTCCAGTCCTTCCAAACCATGTTCCCGCTATAGCGCTGACCTCATTTCACTGTTCCGGTTCTTCCAAATCGTGAGACTGCTGCAGCGTTGGTTTCGTTCCCACGCTTCCAATCCTTCCAAATCGTGTTCCCACTGCAGCGGTGGTCTCAATTCCGCAGTGTCGGTCCTTCGAACCTTCGAAATCGCGCTCCCACTGCAACGCCGATCTCATTTGTCGCTTCCCGCTTTCCAAACCGTCCATTTGCATGTCCCGTCCCGTGACATTTCCGGTTTCCCTCTGACCTTGTTGTCGACACGAGTCGAGTCCTCGACGCGATGCCATGCTATGCCGTGCTGTAGCATGCATCGCGTACCCTCTCGGGATCATTGCCCCGCTCGACATCCGCCTGCACGCATGGAGAGAAGATCTACGCAGTGGTAAGGGATGAGAGGGATGCGCAGGACCTCAGATATGACGCCTGCGTACCTAGCTTGTCGTCCCTCTCCTCTCCCTCCTCCTCCTCCTCCTCCTCCTCCTCCTCCTCCTCCTCCTCTCCTCCTCCTCCTCCTCCTCCCCTCTCCTCCCCTCCTCCTCCCTCCTCCTCCTCTCCTCTCCTCTCCTCCTCCCTCCTCCTCTCCTCCTCCTCCTCCTCCTCCCTCCTCCTCCTTCCTCCTCCTCCTCCTCCTCCTCCCTCCTCCTCCCCTCCTCCTCCTCCTCCTCTCCTCCTCCTCCTCCTCCTCCTCCTCCTCTCCTCCTCCTCCTCCCTCCTCCTCCCCTCCTCCTCCTCCTCCTTCCTCCTCCTCCTCCTCCTCCTCCTCTCCCTCCTCCTCCTCCTCCTCCTCATCCTCCTCCTCTCTCCTCCTCCTCCTCCCCTCCTCCTCCTCCTCCTCCTCCTCCTCCTCCTCCTCTCCTCCTCCCCTCCTCCTTCCTCCTCCTCCCTCCTTCATCCTCCTCCTCCTCCTCTCTACTCCTCCTTCTCCTCTCCTCCCCTCCCCTCCTCCTCCTCCTCCTCCTCCTCCTCCTCCTCTCCTCCTCCTCCCTCCTCCTCCTCCTCCTCCTCCTCCTCCTCCTCCTCCTCCTCCTCCTCTCCTCCTCATCCCCTCTGCGGCGCGCCCCGCTCCAGCTTCAGAGCGGCGCGGGCTGCCTGGGGGCCCGGCCACAGCACCTCGCCGTCGCAGAGCAGGGGGCCCAGCCAGCTGCCCAGATGCGCCCGATCTCGGTCCCTGGGGGGCAGGGGAGGAGGAGGAGGAGGAGGAGGAGGAGGAGGAGGAGGAGGAGGAGAGGAGGGAGGAGGAGGAGGAGGAGGAGGAGGAGGAGGGGGAGGAGGAGGAGGAGGAGGAGGAGGAGGGGGGAGGAGGAGGAGGAGGATGAGTGAGGAGGAGGAGGAGGAGGAGGAGGAGGAGGAGGAGGAGGTGGAGGAGGAGGAGGAGGAGGAGGAGGAGGAGGGAGGAGGAGGAGGAGGAGGAGGAGGAGGAGGAGGAGGAGGAGGAGGAGGAGGAGGAGGAGGAGGAGGAGGAGGAGAAGGCAGATGGGGTCCGAGTGGGTGGGGTCGGAGGATCGCGCCGCATCGGCAATCCATCGGCGATGCCTCTGCAACGTCGGCGGGGCACCGTCGGCGCCAGCGCGGAGAAAACGGGCCTCGGCATCGAGCCGCATCGCCGATGCCTTGGCGGCGCGGCGCGGTCCTCCGTCCCCATCGGCTCGGAGGGGGGGGGGCGCTCGTCAGGAGAGGGCCTCGCGTTCGAGGGACCCCAGACCTCCTCGGGCCGCGAGGAATTACGACGGGCGGTTTGGCCATCGTCCAGACTCTGGGGGGCCCTCGCCAGGCCCTGGGCTGCCAACAAAACGACTCAGGGTTAAAAACTGGCCCCGGGGCAGGGGTCCAGACTTCTGGGGCGCCGCGCTGCGTCGCGCTGAAGGGTTGGCGCCTCTTCTCGCGCGGCAGCTGGCGGAAGAAAGGGGTGCGGCTCCGCAGGCGGAAGGCCGGCGGAAGCGAACAGTGCGCCCCGAGGGGAGGACAACTTTCTGGGGGGCTCAGGGTTTCCGGAGCCGGCCATATGAGGGGAGGGGGCCCAGAGCCTGGGAAAACGGGCCCTGGATCCCAAGGTGAGCTTCGAGGATCTATGATCACATATCCGCCGCCATGCCTTCGGCACGCAGTGGAATGTCCCGGGACTCATGCGGCCCCGAGACGTAATGGGTTTCCAAGGCCCTCAAGAGCCCGGAATCCCAATTCCCCAGGCGTTCCTGAGCGCCACTGGGCGCGCCAGGAGTGTTTCGTGTGGGCCTCCAGGGCGCTGACGCAGTCCCAAACGATCCGAAATAACATATTCGTCAGAAGCGCCCAAGAGTATCCAAGAGCACCCCGAGACGGCCCCAGAAGGCACCAAGACTGGCCGCGATACCCTCCAGACGCCCCAGACGCCTCCAAGACGCCGCAAGAGGCCTCCGACAGCACTCCCAAGAGGGCCCCAAGAAGGTGCACCTGTAGATTTCCATGTGTCTTTTGGAAGATTTTGGTGTCCTCGCCTTTTCGGCTCCCCGCCGCTCCAATACGGCTCATGAAGCCTCCAATGTCACTCCAAGATTCCCCAAGACGCCTCTAAGAGGGCCTAACAACGGCTCAGGAGAGCGCCGAGACGGCCCAAGAGGCCTCCAAGACGGCCCCGGGGGCCCAGAGGGGGGACCCGAACAGACAGATCGAGCTTTCCACCCAAAGACGCCCCCCCAGAGGCCCCGAGAGGCCCAAACCCCAAGAGGCTCCAAAAATGTCCCGAGAGACTCCGAAGAGACCTCCAAACTACCCCCCCCAAAGTCCCATGAAGCTGTCCGAAGAGACCCTCAGGATCCCTCAAGCCTCGTCGTCGTCCTCTTCCTCCCCCTCCTCCCCGTCCCGTTCGATCGCGAAATACGCAGCTCGGCTTCTCAAGGGGAGATGCCGTGGGTTTCGCGGGATATCTCGACAATTTGTTTCGTTGGTTTCGTTGCATTTCTCTGCGGTTATGCGTCGTCATGCGTAGTATTCCTGAACCTCTTCCGTTGTTCCAAACTATCCTGTGTTGAATTGGGTCGTCATTTTGAAAATACGGTGCCCCGCGTCCTCCTCCTCCTCCTCCTCCTCTTCCTCCTCCTCCTCCTCCTTCTCCTCCTCCTCCTCCTCCTCCTCCTCCTCCTCCTCCTCCTCCCCTCCTCTCCTCCTCCTCCCCAGCCTCCCTCCTCCCGTCACCCCCTCACTTTGGCACACCCCTCACACGTTTCGTAGCCCCATAGGGAGCTCTACCGAAGGCCCCAGCGGCTGCATTCAAATGCCGCCTCCTGTCCACTTTGGCACATTCGTAGCCCCATAGGGAGTTCCACCGAAGGCCCCAGCGGCTGCGTTCACATGCCGCCTCCTGTCCACCTTGGCACACCCTCACACGTTTCGTGGCACCATAGGGAGTTCCACCGAAGGCCCCAGCAGCTGCGTTCACATGCCGACTCCTGTCCACTTTGTGACACCCCTCATAGGTTCCGTGGGCAGATAAGGAGTTCCACCGAAGGCCCCAATGGCTGCGTTCACATGCGGCCTTCTGTCCACATTGGCGCACCCCTCACACGTTTTGCGGGCCCACAAGCAGCTCCACCGAAGGCCCCAGTGGCTTCGTTCGCATGCCGCCCCCCTCCACTTTGGCACACCCCTCACACGTTTCGTGACCCCATGGGGAGCTCCACCGAAGGCCCCAGTGGCATGGTTCGCATGCGTTCCCCCCCACCCAGTACAACGGTTCGTGGCCCCATAGGGATCTCCACCGAAGGCCCTAGTGGCGGTGTCCGCATGCGTTTCCCCCACCCAGTACAGCGTACCTTGGCCCCATAGGGAGCTCCACCGAAGGCCCCAGTGGCGGTGTCCGCATGCGCTTCCCCTACCCAGTCCAGCGTTCCGTGGCCCCGGAAGGAACTCCACCGACGGCAACAGTGGCGGTGTCCGCATGCGTGCCCCCCACCCAATACAAAGTTTCGTCGCCTCATATGGAGCTCCACCGAAGGCCTCAGTGGCGATGTTTGCATGCGTTTCCCCTCCCCAGCACAACGTTGCGTGGCTTCATAGGGAGCTCCGACGAAGGCCCCAGTGGTGGTGTCCGCATGCGATTCCCCCCACCAAGCACAATGCTTCGTGGCCCCATAGGAAGCTCCACCAAAGGCTGCAGTGGCGGCGTTCGCATGCGTCTCCTCCACCCACTACAACGCTTCGTGGCCCCATAAGGAGCTCCACAGGAGGCCTCAGCGGCGGTGTTCGCATGCATCTCCCCACCCAGTACAACGCTTCGTGGCCCCATAAGGGAGCTCCACCGAAAGCCGCAATGGCGACGTTCGCATGGCGGCCCCGCTCCATTTCGGCATACCCCTCACACGTTTCGTGGCCCCATAGGGAGCGCCCCCGAAGGTCCCAATGGCTGCGCCAGCATGCTTCCCCGCCCCATTTGGGCACATCCTTTGCACGCTTCGTGGCCCCATTAAGAGCTCCACTGAAGGCGATACCCACAACGGCGATATTCACAACTGCATCTGGTTTGGCCCTTCCCCAGGATAATGTCCTTCACGGTGCTCCCCCGTCCTCTTCTTTTGTCCATCCCTGTCCTTCACCACCCCCACCTCGTCTCATCTCCGCATCCTCCTCCTTTTCCTGCTCCTCCTCCACCCCCTCCCCTCCACCTCGTCCTCCCTTTTCCTCCTCCCGCACTTCTCCGCTTCAGCTCCTCTGTGGGCACGCTCGGGAGAAAGGAGAAGTAGAGAGAAGAACGGGGGCCGAACATCTGCGACGGATTCACTTGTTCACACACCTCCTCCTCCTTCCTGCTCCTCCTCGTCCTCCCTGATCCTGGAAGCCTCTAAGCCGCAGCGCAGGTGGCAGGATAGGCCGTGAGGTATTTCATGCAAACATGTATATATGTAGATGTGATTCGATACAGAAGCATGGCATGCACTTGATTATGTATCTCTCTCTCTCTCTCGCGCCCTCTCTCTCTCTCTCTCTCTCTCCTCTCCCCCTCCATATCTATATGTATATATGTGTGCATATACATGCATGCGTTCTTATACGCACCTCGCTGAGGGAGCCGGGCTCAGAGGCGATGACTTGAAGCAGCGTTCCTTTTTCCGGCTGTTTCGCTTGGGGCACCTTGATTCATCTAAAATTCGGGCGCGCCCTTCACGCAGATCGCGACGTCACGGTCCAAGCACATAGAATGCTGCAACAAGTGCAGAACGAACCCTCCAATACACAAGGACATTCAAGGCTGCTGCGCACGAGTCTTAGACAAAGCGGGCTTCACCTGAGACGTCCTTGCGAAATCGAGCCCCGATATACAACACGCACACATAACAAACATAACGCACACACAGCACACAACCCGCAGAACACACAACACACACAACACACACCAAACACAGCATACACTTCACACACAGCGCGCACAGAACACACACACACACACTCACAACACATCACACACAACACACATAACACATAACACATTACCCACAATACATATCAAAGGCAACATACAACCCACACAACACACAAAACACATACCATAACGCACACATGCACACACGGCACACATGCAGCAAACCCAATACACACGAACTTACCACACATAACGCCCACCTATCGCACACAGCACACTTTTACGTCGGCGGCGCAGAGGGCCCTCAAGCGTGGGCAGCAGATGAAAGTGCGAATTGCGATCGAGCATTGTCGAAGGCACAGTGTATGTGACGTCGCACACGGTAAAATACAAACGGTAGGTTCATACACAGCACACACACCGCTCACACAAACCACGCACACAGTACACGCAACATACACAACACGCAACACACGCAACAACACACACCACCTTGCACACACACACACACGCACAACACACAGCACCCGCACAACACACAGCACCCATACAACACGCACGCACCACACAAAACTAACACACAACACAAACCACACAATACAACCACCACACACACACGCACGCACACGTCACACAACACAACATGCACACATACACATCTCGCATCATGTGTTTGCACGGACCAAGGCACGCACGTGCCACTTGTAGGTATGCGATGACATGTGTGTCGGCAAATACTTATAGGCACGCGCGTGCCCGTGCAGTCAGGATATATGTGTATACATGTGTGTGTGTGTGAATATGTACATATATATATATATATGTATATATGTATATGTATATGTATATGTATATGTATATGTAAATGCATATGCACATGCATATGAATTTGTATTTGTATTTGTGTGTATATAGGTACATACGCACATGCACCTATCCATATAGACATTCTATAAATAAATAGCCCCCCCCCGCCTGGGCCGGCCGACCTCGCAACCATGAGCGGAAGCCCGTTGATACCCCCTCTCGTTTCGCTCCCCAGAGGCGCCCCGGAGAGGCCAAGAGGGTGCCACAACGAGCCAAGAGGGTTCCAAAAGGCTCCCCAAAACGGCGCAAGCAGGTCCCGAGGTGCCCAATATGCCCAGGAGGACTCCCAGAGCACTCCCAAGAGGGACCCAAGAAACCCAAATCATTTCATTCCTGTGAAAAGCGTAAGATTTTAGCAGGTACGGTTTTCAGCTTTCGCGGCTTTCAAAACGCGGCTCCCAAGACTTCCCCAACACAACCCAAAACGTTCCCAAAAGGCCCCCGAGCCAGCCCAAGAGGGCGCCAAGACGGCCCAAGGGCCGCCTAAGCCGGCCAAGTTGGTCCCAAGACGGCGCCCAAGACGGCCCAAGAAGGCACCGAGTCGCCCAAGACAGCCCAAGATGACCCCAAGACGGTCCAAGAAGGCTCCGAAACGTCCCAAGAGGCTTCCAAGAGCACTCCCAGGAGGGCCCCAAGAAACCACAATCGTTGAATTCCTATGGGGGAGCGCACATTCCTAATTATCATATGCGAGTTTACTGCCTTCGCGGCTTCGAAGACGGCCCAAGAGGCTCCCACAACTTGCCCAAGACAGTCTAAAACACTCCCAAGAGGCCCTCAAAACAGCCCAAGAGGAGGCCAAGATGGCCCAACAAGGGCTGCCCAAGACGGCCCAAGTTAGCCCCACAACGGGCCCCAAAAAGGCCCAGGAAGGCCCCGAGTCGCCCAAGACTGCCCCAAGATGTCCCCAAGAAGGTCCCAGAAGGCTCCGAGACGTCCCAAGAGGCCTCCAAGAGCATCCCCACGGGAATCCCAAGAGACCAAATTCGTTGCATTCCTGGGGGACGCGCCGCGAGACGTGCCAGGGGGACGCCGCGGAAAACGCGCCACGGAACGTGCGAGGGAACGTGCCACGCGACGCGCCGAGGGACGTGCCAAGGAACGCGTCAGGGAACGTGCCACGGGACGTGGCGCGAGACCGCGCTCCCGAGCAAGGCCCTTTTTCTGCTCCAGAAAAACGCGGCTTGCCTCACCCCCGCCCTGCCCCCAAGACGCCGCGGAATCAAAAAAACGCAACGCACGGCGGACCCATGAACGAAACCATGACGACGGGACCGCGCTGCCAAGGCTACGATCTCTCATAAATTACGCTGCGTCCGCTATCCCTGAGCTACGATCGTTTGAAAACTACGATGCGTCCGCGCTCCCAAGACAGCTGTCGATGCGATGTGCTTTTCCACCACGTGCGGTTCTGCCCCGCTGCGGGCAGGTCAAAGTTGGCTAAGCCCTCCCTCCGTCCTGGCGTCGGGAGGGCTTGTAGCAGAAAGCGGCGTCGGGGAGGTCGGTGGATGTGGCAGCAGTGGACTTCAACACTGCTACCCTACTGTCTTCCCCTCCTCATCCTTCCTGCACTTCGCCCGCCAGCGCGGTGGGCGGGCGCGCGCAAAAAACGCAAACCTCCACCGGAGGCAGATGTGATCCGCAGATAGGATCACCGCGGGATCTTCGTCCCAGAGGGCCCCCAACCAGAGGTGCCAAAAAGGAAGAGAGACCTACCCCGCCAGAGGTGGTAACGAGCCACGGACGGGCGCGTCGCGGGATCTCCGTCCCGAAAATCCTAGACGGGAGGACGACATGGGCTGGGGCTCAGCCGCCCGTGGGATCTTCGCCCCGCACTGTCCTCCACCAGAGGGAAGAAGTGCTCTGCAGGGGACTCCGCCCCGAGACGCCCTCCATAGGAGGATGGCGCTTTGAGGGAACAGCACGTGCGACGTCGAGCGATCCGCTCAAGTCCGATCGTGGGGGCGCCACCCCCTTCCTCATGCTGCCCGACAGCCGCCCCTGGCGGTGCCGCTCGCCCAGGACTGCTTCAGCGCTCGCCCTGCGGGGTGCCGTCGGCGGCGCTGATTGCCCCAGCGGCCCCCCTGGAAAGACAAGCGGCAGACGTTGTGTCCCAGCAGCTCCGCGGGGATACCCACCGGGGCGAACTGGCCCGTCGCGGCCGCGGAGGCGCCGCCCCTGCGCGTCTTCTTGGGCCTCTCGCTGACCGGAACGCTCCGCTTGCCCTTGCCCTTGGGCCCCTTGCCCTCGGCGGCCCGCTTACTTCCCGCGCCTTGACCCGCGGCGGAGTAGCTCGCCCCCGAACTCCCCCCTCCAGCTGCGGCCGTGTCGGAAACCAGCCTGTGGCGGACCGGTGCCTCGTGCCGCTTCGGCGCCACTTCTTCTTCTTCTTCTTCTTCTTCTTCTTCTTCTTCTTCTTCTTCTTCTTCCATGTCGGCGCTGCCGCGCTCCTTTCCGCTGCTCGACCCGGAGCGGTGGCGATGCGCGATCGTCTCTGGCGCCTGCGCCCGCGCCCTTTCTCGGCGGGCCTGCTCCTAGCCCAGCTGCTCCGCGCGCTCAGAGCGGTGGGCAGCCTGGCGGCCGAGGGCCAGCGTCCAGTAAGCAGTTGCTAGCAGAAGCTCTCCATGCAGGGCGACCACGAGGCCCCACCTCGCGAACTTCTCGCCGTCGCGCACCTCGTCGTTCCATCGGTCGGCCAGACAGATCCCCCAGGACGCGCGGCGACGGGCGGGCTATTGGACCTGGGTGCGCCACGCGGTAGAAGTTCCCGAGCCAGAGCAGCCGCTGGCTGTCGCTCAGCTCTTGGACCGCCTTGCGGTCGAACGTGAACCACTGATCGCCCACTTCTGGGACCTGCTCTGCGCGCGCCAGATCTCCCCCCGCCGCGCCGTCGCCGCCGCGCCCCCGGCGCGCCCGGCACGCAGGTCCCGACCCTGGGCCGAACTGGAGCTCGCGCCGCGTGCTCTTGCCCTCCTCGGGCCCCTTGCGCTCCTTGCGATCCTTCGGGGCCGAGATGGCGCCCCGCGGCGCCTGCCTGGCCTGTGGCAGCTGGGCCGGGCAGCTTGACCGCACCGCGCTCCGCGCGGGTTGGTGTCCAGCCGCGGCCCCGCCGCTCTCCGTCGCCGCCCGGCGGGGGCGCCGCGCTCGCGTCGTCGCGGCCGGCCATGGCGCGGAGACAAGCAACGGATGACGCGCGCGCGCTGCTCTTGCCTGGGCCTCAACGGCCGCGCGAATCAGCGTGTCGCAAGAGGGCGAGAGGACGATCGTGGGGCGGAGGACCTCGTTGCTTCCCATCGCCATTCGCCTTGCCTCGCCTGATGGCCTGGGCACTCATCTCGCGCGCGCGTTCGACACGTTTCCATGCACTCCCGTACCTTGTCACTCATGCCACCTTTTGTTACGCCGTCTGATATCGTCCACTGGCACGGGAACCACCCCCCTTTGTTTTCGCTTCTCTGCTGGCCGCAGGGCGCGCGGAATTAGAAAGCGGCGGGCCACGCAGCATCATGCCGATCGTCGGGGATAACTATTACCTTAGATCTTCACATGATGGAACAGGCTTCGACAGTCGGTGAACAACGCGAGCAACATCTGTGCCTCGCCGTGCTCCACCACCGGCGCGTTGCTCCATCCGCGCAGGGCCTCGCGCAGGAGCGCCCGCATGTAGTGGGCCATGCCATGAGCCGCAAAGCACAGCGCCGCCTCGGCGAAGAACGTTGACGCAACCGCGCGGTGGCTCGCCCAGCTGCGACAGTCCAGGATGGAGATCGGTAGCTCTTCCTGCTCCATGCAGTCCAGGTCGACTGCAGCTACTACTACTCCGGTCTGCGAACAGACTTTGTGACGATCGAACCTCTCGAGGTCCTCGTCTGTCTCCGGGAGCTCGCTCGCGATGCCATGGGGCGAAGAGTCGCGCTTGCAGCCTGCCCCCATGCGGCCCTTACTCGGTGCGATTCGCAAACAGACGTCGCGACTGGCTTTGACGTTCCTGACGCATGTGTTCAGCTCCCGCGCGCCCGCGTGGGTCGGCTGCTTCTGCGGCTTCTGGAATCGGTTCGTCTCGAGGGCCTTGTCCAGCCAGCACTGTCCGGCCAGCCAGTGTAGGGGGCCCACCGCCGACTGGAACTCCGCTCTACCGAGTGGAGTAAGTGGCGTTCCCCCCTTCTCCGTCTGCCCGAAGTTGACCTCTTCCGGGCGTCCGTCGATGATCTCCGGCATGCTGACTTCCGCGCGCGCCCCTTTTACTTTGGCCCGACAGCCGGTGTAGAGGTCGCCATGGGGCTGCCCTGACACTGCCGTCCAGGGCCCAAGCGCGAACCTCTCCTTGGGCTTGTCTTCCTTGCCCCGCATTGTCGCGCTACCGTCGCGGGCGATCGCGCAGTCGCCCACGCGGTCGATTGACGCGCCCGTGAGACGGTCATCCCGGTAGCGCCAGGAAAACGCCACGTCCAACTGCAGCTTCTTCCAACCCATCTCTTCAACCAAGGCCTTGCGGAAGGTGTACCATGCTCGTGGGGCGTCTGGCAGCCCCTGTATTCTTTCTTCGATCCTGAGCAATTGGCCTGGCTCCAGCCCAGGGAGACCGCCGCTCGGCTGCCGCGCGCGCAACGCCGCCTGGCCCTGGCGTGAACCCCCCTGGAGGAATGCGCTCGAGATGTCGCCGATCGCTAGCTGGGGGGCGCCATCTGAGATTCGCGGGCAGCTGGAGGGGGGCGTGGAAACTGGATCGTTGCACGGTGGGGGCATCGGTCTTCGCCGCCCCCATCTTCGCGTCGGGATCGCGCTGGCCCTGGGCGCGCAGCTGTGCTTTTGCTTTCGCGGGTAGCGGTGCCCCGGCGCCGCGCAGAACCACAGTTTTGTCTTTTAGTCCCATGTCGCCGCCAAGGATCCGCCGACGGCCCACTGTCCGCAGCATTTCCTCCGACTCATCCGGCCCCAGCGCGGTCGCGCACTTCGGGCGCAGCCACGAGTCCCATTCCTTCTCGATGGCGGCGCGGACGTCACTGTGGCGAGCTGGCACGATGTCTTCCCGCTTCAGCTCGCGGTCTTGAGTCTCGCGGTCCAGCATGGCGGACCCCGCCCCCCTATTGCACGCCGACGTCACTTCGCGTGCGGATCAAGGACCGGCCTGCTCAGGCCCGTCTACTCGCCTCACTCTCGCGGGCATTTCTACAGCGGCGAGCGTCGATTCGCGCCCCCGCTTCTTCTCTTCCTCGAACAGCACGATCATTCGGTCCGCTGGGGGTCGGATTACCTCCCTGGGATTCATCATCTGAGCCCACTGGACTCGATGCTCAGCGCGGCGCCATGTCCCTCGGTGCTTTGCATGAATGGTACGCAGCGGCCATTGCGCCGCAGGGTGTCGCCCCTCCAGTGCCACCCGGGCCCAGGCATCATCATGCAGGCTCCGGACGGGTTGTCCCTGCTCGGTCAGTGCTCAACCCGGGGCATTTGCGTGCCGCGCCAGCTCCGGAGGGAGGCCCGAGGGCAGGCCGCTCCCTTGTGCAGCCCTGGGGATCGCGGCGGCATCGTCCGCGACGTCTGCGCCGTCGATCTCTTCCGCCGCTGGATCGCCCTCCCTCGCCGATGGCGGGGGCCCGTCGTCGGATTCTTCCCCTGGCACCAGGCCTCCGGCCGCCTCTAGGTCCTCCAGCTCAGGGTTCAGGGGCCCGTGAGGTCCTCGGACTCCTCGTGACTCATCGCCTGGCGCATCTCGTCGAGCGACCGGCGCAGCCCCCCATCTTCTGCCAGGTGCTCCTCTTCGGGGCTGAGCAGCCCCGGGTGTTCAGGGGCGACCAGAAACGACCCCCCGCCTTATGTGCTGCGCCCGCGCGTCGTCGTTCCTTCGGCCGAACGCCGTGGCGGGGCCGCGCCGCTCAGGCCCTCTTCGGCGCGGAAGGGCCGGGGGAAGAACAACAGTTTTCCTTCGCTCCAGTCCATGAAGTTGCCGCGGCCCTCACGCGGCTACTGCCCGCTGGGCCAGCTCCAGGCTCTTAGTTTCGATGAGGGACGGCTGGCAGTGTCCGCGGATCTTGGGCCGCCTGGCCAGCGGGTCACCTTCTTCGGCGACGCAGGGGCGAGAGCCTCCGGTAGCCGCGGCGGGCTGTAGCCGCGCTGCCTCGTGAAGTGACTTGGCGCGGTAGCCGTGTCCCAGGCGAGGGCCCCCCATTTCGTCCGGACCGCTGTGGGCTCCGTGCCAGATGCTCTTCTTCATCGCGCCCTTCGCCTCCTGAGTCTCGCGCTCCACCATGCCCTTCTGCCGCGGCGCGCGCGCCGCGGTCGGGTCGCAGGTGCTTCCGCTGCGCGAGAGGGCGCCCGCAAAGCTGCCGCCCGCGAGTGCCCGCTCGCTGTCGGGCGCAAACTGGTCGGGCGGGCCGGCCCGCGACAACCGTGGCCTCTCTCGCCGCCCCCGCAACTCTTCGCTGCTGCGTGTCTGCGCAAGCTCGATCGCGCAGCGCCCCGCGGCCGCGTCCTGCGCCAACATGAACTGACAGCCCTCGCCACTCCGATCGGCGACCTTGAACGGGTCTGCTTGGACCGCTCCGTTGAACGTCAGATCGCCCTCGCGCAGACGGGTCTTGCGCGGGGGTCGTTCGCGCGGCCGCCCAGCGCAGATCGAACGCCGCGGCGCCTTGGCACCGGCGACGGCCGCCCCGTGCCCTCCTGCTTTCGCCGCCGGGCGTGCCAGGTCGTCCGGACTGGCGTGTCCTGATGTGCAGCCTCGTCAGGTTTCGCCGGACTTCGGGCGTCGCGCGCTCTTCCATGGTCTTGCCCGCCGTCGACGTGTCGGGGAACTGAAGCGTGGTTCCGTCCGGTATGGCTGCCCCGCTGTCTTCTTCCGTCGCGGCCGTAGGGCAGCAGTCAACAGGGGGCCCCAAATTCTTCCAGGCCGCGCGCCGGCGCGGCCCGACGCGGGGCCGCGCCTGAGCCGGCTGATCCTTTCTGGCTGTGATCCCCGAAGGAACTGTCGCAGTCCACGCGGGGTCCAGAGTGCCATCGGGCGCCGCCGCGCCTGAAGCCGGCCGGCCAGACCGCCCTTGGTCTTGGACTTCGGCGGCGATATCCGCGCAGTTGGTGGCCCACCAACTCGGGTTTCGCGCGGCGCCTTCGCTCTGCCGGCCCGGTGGATCGCACGGGCCGCCGCGTGGCGTCTCGACCGACGGTTTGACGGACAGCGCCGGGATGGGGTTGGCGTTCCGGCCCAGCGCGCAGCCTCCGAGCCCCTCCTGGGTCTCGACCACCTTCAGCGCGAAGTCCTCGAGCGCTCGTTGGTGTTCTCGGCTGGCTCGTTGTCTCCGCCGATCCGCTCTGCTTCCTGCCGGCCTAGACTTCGTCGCCATCGAGCCTCCGCTTGGATCTCGACCACCGCCAGCCTAGGTCTTACATGCGCCAATATCGCTAGGGTGGCGTCTCGATTCTCTCCCCGACTGAGGTCCCCGTCGCACGTCGTCTTATCCCACGACCGCAGACAACACCAGCCGTTCTTCGATCCTATGCGGCCGACCTCGCCCGGACCACTGAAGAGCTCCACCGCGTCCACTCGATCGGTGCCCCAACGCTGTTGGGCCAACTGGCCACCGCTGGTCTGGTGCACCCAGCCTCCGAGCACGCCCGCAGCGAACGCGACGTTCGTGAGCAGAGCCCCGCATCTCTTCCTGACCTGAATAGCAGCCTGTCCCGTCGGGCGTCGGCTCCGGGGGGGCGCCGCCCCCTTTCCGGCCCGACTGGCCCCCATGGCGGCCAGCACTGGTCGCGTCGTGCGGCTCTCCGTCGCGGCGCCCCAAGGGGCCGCGGGCCCCTCTCCAAAGTCCACCTCCATGGACTCTTCCGTTTTTATCCCCATGGACTCCATCTTGGGGGTCAGGTTCCTTGGCCTCGGCCCTGGGACGGGAATGCACTCGGTCTCCGCTTGTGCGTCGCTCGCGTGCTGCCTGACGTCTCGGATGAGCTCTTCCCTTTTTTGTTGCGCCCGTCCGCTCTCGTCAGCCCGATCTCCCTGATCGCGGCCTCTTCCTGCAGCTTCGCCAGCGCCATCTAGGTCAACCCCTTCGGCAGGGTGGTTCGCGGGTCGTCCCATGCCAACCTTTCCTCCTGGGAGGCACCCTTCTTTTCCCGAAGCGCGAGACTCAATTGACCAACGGTCTCCGCTTCCGCTCGATCTCGACGCCATCTCAGCTCCTGCATGGCCATCGTCACCTGCTCGGCCTTGCGCATCTGCCAGATGCTTCGAAAGCGGCCTTCCCTCTGCCGGAGAGTCTCCACTTCCTTTTTTCCAGGAGCCCCGCCAGGAGATCCTGGAACCAAGCCTTGCAGACCAGGAAGACCATCTGCAGGGCCAGTCTCCCTCGAACCGTCCCGGTGCGACACTGTGCGGCCGTCGGGCGCCATGTCGGCATCCGCTCGCGCGCGAGCGCCCTTGCCGCCCAGGATCTCACCAGCTCGCTGCCGCAGGAATTTTGAGCCGAGAAAGGCTGCGGTCGCCGCCGTCGCCGCGGTCTCGTTTCGTTCGTTTCTCGTGGCCTCGTCTCGTTCGTCGTGGTCCGCTCCAGCCTCGTGGATGAGGATGTGCCTCCGCTGATGAGGGCGGTGCCCTGCAGAAACTGGAGGCACATATCCACATGAAAGAGGGCGAGATCACCCTGGGCGCGGTCGGTAGGAACCGATTGCCGCTCAAGGAGCTGAACTCGGGGCCTTCTCCGACGACGCAGACGGCCCCCCAAAAGGCTGGAGGGTTTATTCTGCGAAACCCTGGCACCTTCTAAACAGGCCTGCCCCTTCTGACTTCTCCCCCTCGGCGCGCCGCCGAACCTGTTTCTCGTTCCACGGATGAAAGAGAAGGGAGGAGGAGGGAGGAGGAGGGATAAAGGGGGAGGAGGAGGAGGAAGGAGGAGGAACAAGAGGAGGGAGGAGGAGGAGGAAGAGGAGGAAGAGGAGGAGGAGGAGGACGATAATAATAACACTAATAATAATACGACTAATACTGATAATGCCATCAATAATATGAATGATCATACTAATACTAATAATAGCAACAATAGTACTACTACTACTACTACTACTACTACTACTACTACTACTACTACTACTACTATTACTACTACTACTACTACTACTACTACTACTACTACTACTACTACTACTACTACTACTACTACTAACTACTACTACTACTACTACTACTACTACTACTACTACTACTACTACTACTACTACTACTACTACTACTACTACTACTACTACTACTACTACTACTACTACTAATACTACTACTACTAATAATAATACTATTAACAACAATCAAACTGTTCATAATAATAATAATAATACTAATCATAATAATACTAATAATCATAATAATAAAGCTAATACTATTAATACTAATCATAATACTACTACTACAAATAATAATAATAATGATAATAATAATAATGATAATAATAATAATATTATTAACAATAAAAATACTACTACTAATAATAATAATGCTGATGATACACATAAGCACGATGATACTAATAAGAATAATAAGAAGGTTGCCTCTTTGTTCCAAGGAGGCGAAGGTGTCCTGTTTATGTGCGGAGCATCCCTCGCGATGCCCAGGGGGCCCCGAGTTTCCAAAATGCCGGGGAAGCTGGAAGGCACCCTGGGCCGGGATCGCCTCTGACGACCTCTGGCCCTGGACACTCCAGGGGCTCCCCCCGGAGCTGGCCTCTCATCGAAAGTTGGCTCCGACGCTCCCCTGAGCCCCGGGAGGGGCCCCAGGAGAGGCGCCAGTCAGCCATGCGCAGAGGGGGGTGGGGGGAGGGTAGACGAGCGCGTTCCACTACTCGCAAAGAAGCTACTCGCAAACCGCCTGGATCCGCCGCGGGGGATCTACGATAAATTTCATCGATGCAGACATGTGTTCTTCGGGCGTTTGCGAGCAGGCACTCTGCGAGTAGTGGAAGGCGCCCCGTGAGAGGGAGGAGGGCTTCTTAGAAGCACCCCTGCTTCGTAGAGGGCGCGGGCCTTGCCCACAGATGTAAGGCCGGCGCCTGCTAAGCAGCCTCCTTCCAAGAAGCCCTCCCCCCTCCCTCCACTCCCCCGTGCGCACCGCCAAGCCAGGAGGTCGGATACGGCGAACGAGCTCTGGATCCCTTCCCCTAGCGACCACTTTCGCCCATGCCGGCCTAGGGAGTCACGGACCGTGCCGGTAACGCTGTCGGCACCGTCCACTCCGAACATCAGGTCGCACTGCACCCCGCCCTGCGCATCCAGAAAGTGCGAGGCGCCATGCCACTGCAGCACGGAGCCGAGCCCGAGGGTCCAGCCCGAGGCGCGCACCTGCAGGTCGGGGGTCGTGAAACGCACGCTGGCGCCGCTGGCCGCGAACTCGACGGCAGTGACCTCAGGGGGCCCAATGTGGCACAAACAGCTGGACACAAATCCAGCGAGCCTCAACAACCTGCCGTGCTTTCTGGATCTCCGTCTTCCCCCCGCTTCCCCTGTTTTTCCGAGATGCTCCTGGGAGTAAGTGTCAATTTGTGTCTGTGCCTATCTTTCGCTCCTTTTTTTTGTTAGGTCGGGTGCTCGTTGGGGACCCAGCGCCCTCTAGGAGTCCTTGGGGACCTGGTGGCTAGAGCAGTTGGCGACTCGACGATGAAAAGCTCCACTGTCGGCGGGTGCATCGTGAGTCGCCGCACAATGTGAGAGGGGCTAAAAAGGACCACGCCTCAGCAAGGGGCCTATGCCTCCTCGCCGTAGTGCGAAGCCTAGCCTCGAAATGTTGGGCTGGGGACCCCTTCAAACCCAGCCGCCCTGACTGTGCCTGTCTTTCGCTCCTGATGACCCCCCGGTCGACGAAGCGGAACGAGCCGGGCAGCTCGGCGTGGCAGGCGACCTCGTCGGTGCCGACAATCCTGCGAGGGGAGCGGCGGGGGACAGGGGGAGAGGGGACCGGCTCAGTGGGGGGGGGGCTCTGGCCCAGGAGGAGGAGGA
>CAUYUJ010020772.1:134979-150501 GCA_963575745.1 Prorocentrum cordatum | reverse complement strand
CCCCAACCAAGATCGGCTGCACGCAGCCGGCGCCCCTGCTTCGTAGAAGGCGCGGGCCTTCTCTAGAACTGCAGGGCCCGTGCCTTCTGAGAAGCAGCCTCCTTCCAAGAAGCCTTCCAATCTCCCCCCCAACCCCCCCCTACCCCCCTCCTGCCCCCCCCTACCCCCGCCTACCCCTCCCTACCCCCCCCTATCCTTGTTCCTTATTATTATATACCCCCACCTACCTCGTATTCCGGCCGATAGCGACCCAATCGGGGACCTCCCATCCGGATTTTAAAAAATCAATGCAAAGTGGCCGTTTTTCTTCTCAACATCGTCTTTCTTGTCGTCGACGATGCGAAAAGCGTGGCAGGAATGGGACGCGGCGCACATCGCGCGCGGCAGTCAATCTGGGCCCGCCCACCCTGACGGTAAAAAATAAATACGAAGTCTTCGTTTTTTCCTCTCAGCATGGCCTGCCTTGTCGCCGACGGTGCGAAATATGTGGCAGGAATGGGACGCGGCGCACATCGCGCGCGGACGTCCATGCGGGCCGCGGGCCCTCCCATCCTGACTAGTGCTACTAGTACCATTGGTACGACTACTACTACTACTACTACTACTACTACTACTACTACTACTACTACTACTACTACTACTACTACTACTAGTACGACTACTCCTACTCCTACTCCTACTCCTACTCCTACTACTACTACTACTACTACTACTACTACTACTACTACTACTACTACTATGACGACTACTACGACTACTACGACTACTCCTGCTACTACTTGTTCTGTAAATTGTATTACCAATGGCATTACTACTAGTCTAGCAGTAGTACAAGTATTACTAGTACTTCTACTTCCATAGTGCTACTACTCTGTACTACTACTCGTACGAGCACTTGTACTACCTGTAGTATTCCTGCTTATCCTACTTGTTTATTACTCGAACTGCTGTTACTACTACCTATTCGTATCCTCACTCTACTACTATTATTACTACGACTACTACTACTACTACTACTACTACTACTAC
The DNA here is from genome assembly GCA_963575745.1 of Prorocentrum cordatum. Classification (NCBI taxonomy): domain Eukaryota; class Dinophyceae; order Prorocentrales; family Prorocentraceae; genus Prorocentrum; species Prorocentrum cordatum. Next base: position 149,472 of record CAUYUJ010020772.1, on the reverse strand, counting down.
TACTACTACTACTACTACTACTACTACTACTACTACTACTACTACTACTCCTAATACTACTACTACTACTACTACTACTACTACTACTACTACTACTACTACTACTACTACTACTACTACTACTACTACTACTAATACTACTATTACTACTAATACTACTACTACTACTACTACTACTACTACTACTACTACTACTACTACTACTACTACTACTACTACTACTACTACGACTACGACTACGACTACTACTACTACTACTGCTACTACTACTATAATACTACTACTACTCCTACTCCTACTCCTATCCTTATTCCTTATTAGAATATACTCCTACTCCCCCCTCAGGCCGGCCATTAGGGGCCGCATCGGGGGCCATTAGGGGCCGCATCCGGGGGGTCCCATCCTAACCTGTAAAAAACAATACAAAATCAACATTTTTCTTATTTTTTCCTCTCGACATGGACGTCCTGTCGTCCACGGCGATAATCCATTGCAAAAAATACCACAAAGAGCACACGCGCGCGTTCATGTCAGAATCCTACCGAACACCGTGTGTTTGCAAGCATTTCAACATAAAAACATCAAAAACCCAATGCTTTTTCACAAAAAATTGTACAAATTTCCCGCCCGGGCTCTCTTGCTGAAATCATAGGAAAACCATAGGAATCTTAAGAATTCTGTCAAATCCAGCGATTTCACGTCATCGCGCGGTGCACTCGCGATGCTCTGTCATGCACCCAGGCCGCGAATCCTGTGCAAAAAAAACAACAAAGAGCACACTCGCGCGTTCATGTCAGAATCCTACCGAACACCGTGTGTTTGCAAGCATTTCAACATAAAAACATCAAAAACCCAATGCTTTTTCACAAAATGCTTTGGGGTGTCCTGTCAGACCGTCGGGCTTCCTCCGGCCACCTCTGGCTTCCTGCGGTGCACCGGGCCATTCTCGACTCGTCTGGCAATGCGTGCGCGGCATTCAACACGCGCTCGCCAGTTCCCGTCGGCAACCGCCATCGCGGCCGCATCAGCTGTACCAAACCGGCTGGCCGGTGTGACTTCGGCCCCCAGTTGTGCCAGCTTTGCTTCTTATGTTGTGGGAGGGCGGGTGGGACTGGGCATGCCATGCTTGACTCGCTCGAGCTGGCTAGCTTGACACTCCTACTCTACTACTTACTACTACTACTACTACTACTACTACTACTACTACTACTACTACTACTACTAACTACTACTACTACTACTACTACACTACTACTACTACTACTACGACTACTACTACTACTACTACTACTACTACTACTTATTACTACTACTACTACTACACTTACTAAACGACCACCACTACTACTACTACTACTACTACTACTACTACTACTACTACTATTTACTACTACTACTACTACTACTACTACTACTAACTACTACTACTACTACTACTAACTACTACTACGACTACTACGACTACTACTACTACTACTACTACTACTACTACTACTACTACTACTACCACTACTACTACTACTACTACTACTACTACTACTACTACTACTACTACTACTACTACTACTACCACTACCACTACTACCACTACCACTACTACCACTACCACTACCAATACCACTACTAGTACTTCTAGTACTAAAACTACTACAATTACTCCGACGGAAGAACCCCACATAAGAATCCTCTGGGCGAATCTGGAAAAAGCCATCACCGTCGTCCTCGTGGTTGGCGAGGCGTCCTGGCTGTCTCTTCTGCGTATATTTCCTCTCGCCTTGGCGCGGGCCCCCCTTCCACTCCTTACGTTGTCCCCATCCTCGCCCCCCTGTTTGTTCCGCGCCCCGCCACCTCCTCCCCTTCCTGTTGCATGAGCGCGCCGCCACGGCCAGCACAGGCGCGTTCTCTACTGGTCACGTCGCGCAGCCGTTGGGACAACCCCGCGGGCCAGGCTGTCGGGACAACCCCGCGAGCCGTTGGCGCGCAAGACCAAGCCGTTGGGACAACCCCGCGGGCTTCGAGCGAGGCGCAGCCGCGCTCAGGCGGAAGGCAGCACGAAGCCCAGCTCTGCCGCGAGCTGCTTCGCCTCCGCCCTGGACAAAACCGCTCTCTTGTCGAACTCCAGGAGCGCCTTCCGCAGGGACGCCGGCGGCCCGCACTCCAGGAACTCTCGCGGCGGCGGCCGCAGGATCAGCATGTTCCGCATGCACGTGGCGCGGGAGAACATGACGTAGAGGTGCAGCCACCACTGCTCGTCCGACATGCCCGTGCGGCCAGCGTCCTCGTCTCTCGCGCAGTCGATGGTGACGCCCTTGCGCAGCGTCTGGCCCTGCGACAGCGTGGAGGTCAGGTAGGACGCGTGCGTCAGGGTGAACCCCGAGCGGCGCACGCTGTGCGCCCCCGAGCTCTGCCATGTGAACTCCCTTTCGCTGGGCCTGAACATCAGCAAGCTCCGCGCCCGCGCCTCGGCCTGGCCGTCGTCGTCGGCGCCTTCGGCGCCCTGTCGCAGCACCTCGGCGACCTGAGGAGCCCAAAAACTTCCTTGTTGCGTCCAAAATGTGGCCTGGGAACTGCGTTCTGGCAGCGCGAGAACCCAAAATTGACGACAGTTACAGGTTTTGGATGACCCGCTCGGATTACCAACATGATCTGCGGGCCCCATAGGGAGGGGGCTCCCGCCTGAGACTTCCTCGCAGTTCACTCACAGACGAGGCTCCCGCCTGAGACTTCCTCCATATTCAGGCTTGAGGAGCCCAAAAGTGACGACAGTTACAGGGTTCCGATGACCCGCTCGGATTACCAACATGATCTGCGGGCCCCATAGGGAGGGGGCTCCCGCCTGAGACTTCCTCACAATTCACTCAGAGACGAGGCTCCCGCCTGAGACTTCCTCCAAATTCAGGCTTGACGAGCCCAAAAGTGACGACAGTTACAGGTTTCCGATGACCCGCTCGGATTACCAACATGATCTGCGGGCCCCATAGGGAGGGGGCTCCCGCCTGAGACTTCCTCGCAATTCACTCACAGACGAGGCTCCCGCCTGAGACTTCCTCCAAATTCAGGCTTGAGGAGCCCAAAAGTGACGACAGTTACAGGTTCCGATGACCCGCTCGGATTACCAACATGATCTGCGGGCCCCATAGGGAGGGAGCTCCCGCCTGAGACTTCCTCCCAATTCACTCACAGACGAGGCTCCCGCCTGAGACTTCCTCCATTTTCAGGCCTGGGGAGCCCAAAAGTGACGACAGTTACAGGGTTCCGATGACCCGCTCGGATTACCAACATGATCTGCGGGCCCCATAGGGAGGGGGCTCCCGCCTGAGACTTCCTCACAATTTACTCAACGATGATGAGGATGAGGATGATGAGTGGTGGTGAAGATGAGTGGTGAAGAGGATGATGATTGATTGTGAGTGGTGGTGGCGATGATGATGTTTGAATGAGGATGATGCCGATGCCGATGATGATGATGATGATGATGTCGTGAGCGTGTGAGAGAGTGCGAGTGATGATGATGATGAGTATGTGAGTGACTAAGCATGTGAGAGAGCATCATCGATGATGCTGATGAGGTTGATGATGAGAGTGTGAGTGAGTGTGAGTGGGTGTGTGTGTGTTTCCTGTTCCTGCGCGGGGTGTCCAGAGAAAACAAGAACCCCACTTTGGATGTGGGGAACTACTACAACAACAACTACTACTACTACTAGTACTACTACTACTACTACTACTACTACTAGTAGTAGTACTACTACTACTACTACTACTACTACTACTACTACTACTACTACTACTACTACTACTACTACTACTACTACTACTACTACTACTACTACTACTACTACTACTACTACTACTACTACTACTACTACTACTACTACTACTACTACTACTACTACTACTACTACTACTACTACTACTACTACTACTACTACTACTACTACTACTACTACTACTACTACTACTACTACTACTACTACTACTACTACTACTACTACTACTACTACTACTACTACTACTACTACTACTACTACTACTACTACTACTACTACTACTACTACTACTACTACTACTACTACTACTACTACTACTACTACTACTACTACTACTACTACTACTACTACTACTACTACTAGCGCTAGCGCCAGCACCCAGTTGCGCCAGCATTGTTTCTTATGTTGTGGGAGGGCGGAACGTGTCCGTTGTTCTTTACAAAACATGGCCAGTCTTGCCGTCGACGATGCGAAATGCGTGGCGGGAATGGGACGCGGCGCACATCCCGCGCGGACGTCAATGCGGTGTCCTGGGGTATCCTCCACTCGCACTTGAATGCCCGCCCAGCCCCCAGTTGTGCCATCACTGTTTCTTATGTTGTGGGAGGGCGGGTGGGAACGGGCATGCCATGCTTGCCTCGCTCGAGCTGGCAAGCTTGACCCCGCCCCCCCCCTACCCCCCCCTACCCCCCCTACCCCCCTACCCCCCCCCCTACCCCCCTACCCGTTCCTACCCCCCTGTGCGCGCCGCCAAGCAGGTCTCCCTCGCCACAGCTGCGGCGGCTGCGGCGAGGGAGAGCGCCAGGCGCGGGGGCCCAGAAGCGGCCGCACGTGCAGCCCGTGCCCCGGGCTGCCCAACCCCGGTGCCCCACGCCGCACGGGGCGCGAAGCGCGCCTGCCCTCGCGCCCCTCGCGCCGTCCTCTGGAAGAGGTCGCCTCTGTGGCCCAGGCCGCGGGGAGCGCGGTGCTGCCGCCTCCGCGCTTCCGGGGGGGGGTGGCCTGGGCTCCACACACACACACACACACACACACACACACACACACACACACACACGCGCGCACGCACACACACACACACACACACACACACACACACACTCACACACACACACACACACACACAAACACACACACACACACACACACACACACACACACGGTCGTGCGAGCAGCGCGCAGGGTCCGCCCGTGGGATCTTCGGCTTTCGGCTACACGCAAGAGTGGCCCTGGGTAAAAGTGCCAGTCTGTGCGCAGCTTTTTGGGGGCTGCGGGGGGACCAAACACAAGCGCGCAAGACGCTGCTATCGCATCGCGTTCGGCGATCGTGGGACCCCAATGAACCCGCACCAAAGGTCACTCTGGCGAAGGCTTTGTCGGGCGGACGCTGGCGCTGAGGCCCATTGGGACCACCGGGGTCGCGGTCTCTGAAAGCGCCGCGTCTCCTGCGAACCAGACATCCGACGTCTCGGCTTTTTCGAGACACGGGCCCCCGACCTCCCGACCACTTCCGCGGGGCTGGTCATCTCGAGTCGGTTTGTGACGGTCCCGAGGCCCAGCGGGGGCCCCGAGAGGCCGAAAACGACGAAAAGCCTCCGTCACGCTGTCTTCGAGACGCCCCTTGTCTGGAGAGACGAGCCCCGTTCGCTGGCGTCCGCTTCGGCCTGCGCTCGATTGGCGGCTGCGCCGCCCTCGCCTTGGAGGCCCGCAGGGCACCGCTGGAGGGCGCAGCCTGCGGCCGAAGGCCCGGGGCCGACCCGCGGGCGCTGCCTTTGGCGGAGGCTGGCCTGGAGGCCAAGTGCTCGTCATAAGGTCAGGGGCGGGCAACCTGCGAGCCGCCATCCTCGGCCGGGGCTGCACTGCAGCCACGGTCACCAGCGGACACCGACCTAGCTGAAAGAAGAGAAATCGCCGTGAACATAAATATGTGGCGCTCCGCGCGGACTTTTTGGATCTGCGCTGGACGCCCCTGGCGCGCGGAGCGCGCCACAGGCGGCGCCAGGGGCGGCGCCAGGGGCTGCGCCAGGGGCGGCGCCAGGGGCCGCGCCAGGGGCGGCGCCAGGGGCCGCGCCAGGGGCGGCGCCAGGGACGCCGCTGCGGGGGGGGGCCCAGCGCAGCTCCAAGAAATCCACGCGGAGCGCCAGAAAAGTTTATGCTTACGGCGTTTTTTCTCCGTCGAGCTGCGGCCGCGGTCACTGGCGGAGGCCGACCTGGAGGCGGCCGCCGCCTCAAGGGGCAGGCGCAGGCGCGCGTGCGCCGCCACTGCCACCGGAGGAGCACCCGCGGGGGCCGCCGCTGGCAGAGGAGTGTTTCGGGGCCGGGCTTCGCTCGAGGCCCTGGGCGCGAGTCGCAGGCAGACTCGGGAGGAGGGCCGCGCAAGTATCGCACCTCACGCGCTGGCGCGGCGCCGAAGGGGGGGGGGGGGGGGGGGAACTCCGCAGATTCCCAAGCGCGAGGCCAGACCTGTTTGGAAAGCACTGGGCGCCCGAGACCGCACCACCACTGCGCCAGGAAAGTGTTCAGTTGGCGCGTCGGGTGGGGTTTTCGCAATGCTGGGCAACCCTCCTCGATGTGGGTGCGAGCGCAGTACGATTGCCAGGCCGTGCGGCCGTTCCCGCTGCCGTTCACTGCCGTGGCGAACATGGTCATGCGATGGACGCTGCGAACTGCCAGCGTTTGCCGCAGCGCGCGGAAGGCAGGAAATTGGAGCGAAGGGACGTATGCGGACTAGTCGTCAGAGTCGCCAGGCACCGGATTGACACAGGGGCTGGCAGAAAGGAAGGTGGGTCCGCCTGCGGCCGAAGCCGGCTCATCCGCGGGGGGGTTAATCACGCCCGCGTCCTCGAGAGCGAGGCGCACCTGACAGCAGTACCCGGCATCTGCGTTGCCAGTCCCGACTGGAGAGCGAAGGGCAGGCGGGCGGCAAGGGCAGCCAGAGCCCGCTCGTCGGGGTCGCCCTGTTCCCAAGTGCTGGTCGTGATGCTGCGGAGCGAGGCTGGGTCGGAGGCCAGCCCCTCCCCTGGCGCAGAGCAGACCAGCCGGACGACCGCCTTGATAGTAGATTCCATGGCGGTCCCGATGTCGGCAAACACGTCAGGGCGATGTTGAATTCCGAGAAAACTATCCCGGCAAAGCAACAAACAGCGATGTGTAGAAGCATATCTGGAAGCATTGCCCTTGAGATTCATGTAGGAGTCCTGTTGTAGAATTCTGGTGTAAGCGCAATCGCAGTCGCAATCGCAATGGCAGTTGCAGCGGCAACGGCAATCGCAGTCGCAGCCTCAGCCTCAGCCTGCCTCAGCCTCAGCCTGCCTCAGCCTCAGCCTCAGCCTGCCTCAGCCTCAGCCTCAGCCTGCCTCAGCCTCAGCCTGAGCCTCAGCCTCAGCGGCGGATTCCCCATAGTCACTGGCGGCGCTGGGGGCCTCAGCACCAGCCTCAGTGGTGGATTCCCCATAATCACTGGCGGCGCTGGGGGCCTCAGCCTCAGCCTCAGCGGTGCGTTCCCCGTTGTCACTGGCGGCGCTGGGGGCCTCAGCCTCAGCCTCAGCGGCGCATTCCCCATAGTCACTGGCGGCGCTGGGGGCCTCAGCCTCAGTCTCAGTGGTGCGTTCCCCATAGTCACTGGCGGATCCGCGGATTCCCCCCGGATCCTGCCCGGACCCCCCTGGGGAGTCATGATGCTTTCTTCTGAGACCATTAGAAACCTATCAGTCTTCGCTGTTAGGTAAAGATGGCATCTGAGATCACCTCAACGAAGAGGTAGACCCAGCACAGGGAGCGCATCCAGAGGATGTAGGCGTTGGTGGGGATTGAGCTGCATGGTACGCATGGCCAAGTCTCAAGCTGCCCTCATCATAATAGCTCGTGATTGAAGTGAAACCGCCCAGTAGAGGGTGACCCACCCGCTCTTGGACGTGTTTTTGGGAACACTGACCCAGACGGAGAGGTCCAGCTCGAACTTGTCGCGAGAGCAAATACGCTGATTATTGAATTCTGGGCACTCAGCCCACGCGCGTCTGAAAGATGACCAAAGGGCATTGCAATGACTGCAGCACTTGCCGCTGTCTTTTTGTTCATGGCGAAACTGCCCCCGTCAAGTAGATGCAAAGAAGCTGATTGTCGGCGCCAGGGAGCCCCCTGGCCCACTTGCCAAGGTAGCATGGGAAGCAACGTCGGGGCCACCTCATCGACGCACTCCGAGTCGTTTCTTTCCTGCGCCAACTGTCTGAAGCACCTCGCTCTTGCGATGGTTCGCAAAGCGCGCTCAACCTTCCCATTTTACCGCTCTTGATTTGGCCGTCGCGTCCAGGAGCGAGGTGCGCCAGGAAGGAAGAACTGCTGCACCGCTGCCAAAACTCTACGACCATCCATCGGCCCCACCTCGAGACGGCCCCCCCGTTGCTTCGACCGCTTCGCAAACTGCAGCCGCAAGGCAATGGGCGATCATCGCCGAGCCCATAAATAGCGGCCACTCCAGCTTTTCATGAACAGCAGTATTGATTGCATGTAAAGCCGCCCCCAGGCGGGGGCGCAACTGCACTCTTCGTGCCCGCCAGCGCCCTCGGCACCACCACTTGCCCGCAGACCGCACAGTTGCCTCGCGCATTCATCGGGGGGGGCCCTCGGGGGGCGGCGCCAAGAGTAGCGAGGCCCAGCACCATAATGGTCGCACGTACGTCACAGCAAGTCCCTCTCGAATATCTGAGCCACCAGGAATCGCCCGAGCGCCTCCACCGCCCACACCTGACGCACTGCGATATTTTCCACGAACCTGCACTCTCTGTCGAACGTCTCCGCCATATTGCGGTCGTCCTGCACAAGATCGGCGCGCGCATTCGTCGACGAGCGGTCGCCCCGGCAGGACTGCCCACGGCGCGAGAGTGGCTATCATGCCCGCCGACGCCACAGAGCCCCCCCTTGCGGGGGCCCCTGGCCAGGTGGATTGGCGACGCGCACTGCCCACCAACACTCCACGCACGAGGTCCTGCCCAGGCCGCCACCGCCGCGCGCGCCACCGCGTCGGGCGCCCCACAAGACAGGAGGATTGCTTCACCGATCACATGATCAAAATAATCACACGCTCGTGAAAGACGCAGTTCGTCACCTGCGTCGGATTGCGATACTTCCACCAGACACTTTGACATAGCGCGCCCTACGCTCACCCCTCGTTTTCCTGCCCACTGATTGTCGCAAGGTTGCGGCATGGCCGACGCCAGCGCGCTGATCCAACATCTGACCATAATGGGTCCAATCGACAATGGGCGCACATCAGATCCCCCCTCGGGGTGCCAATTACACTCCAAGGGAAAGTCTGATCAATAACACCACGTGGCACCTTGCCCTTCCCCTGCACACAGTAGAGAGACGCTGACACCCTAACTTCATACAACTCCTAGACCAAGTATGGAAACAACTTCCTGCTATCTTTGATCCCGTTTCCCTCCCACCCATCAAACCCCGCCGAGGTACTGGCCTTTGCGAGCAATTGATCAAAAGCCTCCACGGTAGGAACCCACGCCTGGCCATAGGAAGACTTCGGGAAATTGAGCTTGAGCAGCATGTTATCTCAATTACCATACATGCTCTCCAGTTGTCTCACGATGTTCTGATGGACTCCACTGGGTCTTCAACGTCTCGCGCATGTCTCTAGGACCAGAAATTGCCGCTGGCGGTGCGGCGCGGAAGAGCGGCGTCGTCAATTTGTACTGGTCAGTGCTCCACGTGGCGAACCGTTCCTTCCACTCCTTCGTCTTTTGTTCTGGATCTTCACATAGCAGATCGTGATCGATACACAATCCAGCGCATCAACATAAGTAAGAAGTCCATCATATTTTCGGTTTGGCTAATCCGCCCAGTGCGGTCTGTGCATACTGATTCAAATTACGCGTTTCCAACGTGTCCAACGGCGCGCGAGCGCTCTCGAACCGAGCATGATGCGTGAAACGCCTGCGGAGCCGAAGTAGTCTCCTCACGGCGGTTGACCGATGCGATGAATCGAACCTGAGCCAACCGGCCTCACGCTAGGAGGCGACCATTTGACCCGTCCTGCTTGACGCTCAACTGCCACGCAATCCCTCCCCACCCCGATAGAATGGGCAAGCCCGGCCCGAGAATGCCACGGCACCCACCGCGACACCGAGGCCGTCGAAGAAAGAGCCAAGTCACACATGGCAGGAAGTCGAGTTCAGCCTGAAGGGCTTCCCTCTCTTCATCACCAGGCACGCGCTCCATCGCATACTTGGCAGTATGGCGTAACCGCTCCGCTGTTCTTGGGTACGCAGGCACATCAATAGAATTGATCAGCAATGCGTGGTGTGGAGTACCAGGTACTGGCTGCATTCCCTCACACTGCGGAGCTGAACTTGTCAATGGTCCGAGATACCGACCGCATCGCGTCGATGCCGTGCCATATGATGTCGTTGGGATCGTTCGCTGCACCACGTGAAGCCAGGCCCCACCATGCAGATTACTGGGTGACCGTCGATACCAAGATTCTGGATATAGTGAAATAGAGTCGCTGTCCACGTAGTTCCGTACTGTTGGGGGGGGCATGGATGGAAAAATACATCGCCTCGGCGGTCCTGATTCCGACCAGCCTATGTCCCACTTTGCTGCTCGAGTAACTGAGGTACGTCTAAGTCGGGGCCGCCATAGAATAGCAGTACCTCCCTCTCGTACCTCGCACGCGGCGCCTGGCGGCGGTGGAGTTGAGCAGGCAACCGCCCATCCTGCTCGCTTAGTCTCGGTGATGACCCACCTCGGCTTCTCCACCTTCTGACGGATTTCCTGCAAGGCGATGATGTCCACCTCCTCGTCGTGCACGGCGCAATTCAAGACCTCATGTAGCCTTGCTGTGTTGAGACTCGTAACATTGATCGTGAGCACTTTGGCACGTGTGGCGATCAACGGGTCCTCTTGATTGTCCTCCCCGTCGGTAGCTTCATCACCACCGCCACAGAGGCGGTCACCTCCAGTCGCGAAACTGTCCACCAAAAACTTGCGCAGTGAAAAAATCGGCAGAAACTGCATCAAAACACTGTGAAACACTAGAAAGAAGAAATTGCATCAGTACATGTCGTGAAACATTCGACAGAAGCTGCATCAGTGTGCAATGGGTGAAGGAGACACGCAGCGTACGATTTACTAATACACGTGACTAGGGCCACTGGGATTACGAGACGCAAAATCAGTACATGTCGTGAGAAGTTTTACAGACACTGAATCACGATCGTCAAGACATTGATCTTATATGGATTGCTTTGAATGATGTGCTGGGCTCCGCCAGCCATGTTCGCACATACTTTGATCCCCCAGATAGCCACTCCACAGCCTCCGCCACCTGTGGAAGCTCAGGGTCTTCATGTGCGGGATGCTGTGCACGTGCTGCTGGACGACGGCGCACCTGGGCAAGCCGACGGCGTACAAGTGCAGGTACAGCACGTGGCTTGCGACCAAAAGCCAACTGCTTGACTCTAGCCGCAGCCCTCTTCTCCTTGAACTTCTGCAAGATAGGATTGCCTTCCCACAGCGTTGAATAGATGGTCATCGTACTGAATCTCAACGTCACTCTATTGCAGACCGTAGGTCGTATCCTCACCAGAGCCCTCTTAATACCACATCGCGTGAAAGTGTACATGGTCGAGTGCTGGCTCCTGGAGGTCGGGTTCTCAAGTACAGACGATTCGCTGTCCTCCAGAGAATGGCACGCTGAATGTCGAATATCATTATTTTGCTTTCCCAGCCGAAGTTGGTGTGTTTGCCAAGCTCGTCGGCGTCCCACCCGAATTCGTGGGATGTTGAACTCCGCCAATACGGTACTCCGAATCCCCCGTCCATTTGGAGCGACAGGGAGCAGCAAGGCCCAGCAGGGCCTCAGGGTAATCACCGACATTACTGAGATCCCGAAATCGTCCATCTCCCGCATCGCAGCGATGGCCAGCAAGAGGCGAGCCGGTGCGTGCCACGGTCCCCGGGCGGCTCCCACAGCAGATGGACCAGGTTTGCAGGCGGTTCAGACTGGTGCAAGGGTCATCGGCACGTCGCCTAGGTGCCTAGGTGAGGAAGCTAGGAATCGTGCGGTCGTTCCCGATGGTGGTTTTCCACCGCCTCGGATCGCCCGTCGCGACCCTGCGTGCGCAGTGAGGACCTTGACGAGGGAGCCTGGAATGGTGTGCTCAGGGCTTGAGGCCAGGCCGAGGAAGCGGAGAAGGGCCTACCAATGAACGGAGACGCAGGCGTCGCCCGCGTCACAGCCCAACACGGGGTGAATGTTGTAGGCGAGCTTGGAGAGGACCTTACGATCGTAGTGCCGGGCGTCGTGAGGCTTGTTCGCGGCGCTGCAGTTGTGGGGGTGGAGCCTGAGAGCGCAGGCCAGTACGGGTAGGAAACCAGGGGTTACCCACGGGCTTGCCGAAACAATGTGGAAGTTCTGCGCAGGCTTCAACTAACTCTCTCTCTCTCTCTCACACACACTTTGGCGGAGGAGGAGGAGGAGGAGGAGGAGGAGGAGGAGGAGGAGGAGGAGGGCGCGCGCAGGCGCACATGGTGACATCAGCTTCTTGGCGGTCGCGGCCTCGCGCGCAGCGTCGAGCGGAGAAGGTCCCCACAAAGCGGAGAGAGCGCGCGCGCGGCCAGCCCCCCCAGAAGAGGGGGCGCGCACAAGGGGGCAGGGGGGAGGGGGGAAGGATTCCTAGGAGGAGGCTGCATCCCAGAATTCGCTGGCCTTGCATCTACAGACAGGGCCCGCGCCTTCCAAGAAGCAGGGGGCGCGCTTCTAAGCAGCCTTCCCCCTCTCCTCCTGCCCCCCCTTTCTGCGCGCGGCCGGCTGCGGAGGGGGCAGAGATCCCATCGGATCGACCATGACATGCGCAGACCGCGGCGTGGGCAGCGAAGGTGCCGAGGGCGCCGAGGAGGCATGCCCGGGGACACACACACACACATGGCGTCGCGGCCCCGCGCGCAACGATAGGGCATAGAAGAATCAAAGAAGCGGCCGCACACGCGCGTCTAGAGGCCGAGCCCTCAAGCCGCTTGGAACAAGCAGCGCTGGCAGCCGGCCATATCCGGGCGTGGATGACAGGGGGGTCAGGCGAGGGGGGGCGAACGAGCGAAACCGACCGGGCAGGAAAACGATATGGCCAGAAGCTGGGGAAAGACGCACACACACACACAAACACACACACACACACTCTTGTCGTCGTGGCCACGCGCGAAGCGGCGCGGCGTAGACAGAACACAGAGACCAACACACACACACACACACACACACACACACACCCTTTACTAGAGGCCTCCTCGATGCGGTCCGAGTAGATGGGGTCGGAGGATCGCGCCGCATCGGCGATGCTTCGGCGACGTCGGCGATGCATCGGCGACGTCGGCGTGCGGAAACTCGGGCTCCACACCGAGCCGCATCGCCGATGCATCGGCGATGCGAAGCGATCCTTCGACCCCATCTACTTGGACCCCATCTAGGAGGCCTAGAACTTTCGGATGCCCGGGCAGGAGCGTCAGAGCTCCTTCGGGCGACCGCCCACACTCACCTCAGGCGGCCGCGGGCTCGTCTTGGCCGGCGACTGCTGGCTCGCCTTGAGAAGCTGCTTCGGCTGCGGGCTCGCCTTGGCCGGCGGCTTCTTCGGCTGCGGGGGCGTCTTGGCCGGCTGTTGCTTCGGCTGCGGATGCGCCTTGGCCAACGGCTTCTTCGGCTGCGGATGCGCCTTGGCTGGCGGCTGCGGGCTCGACTTGGCTGGCGGCTGCTTCGACTGCGGGAGAGTCCTGGCCGATGCCTGCTTCGGCTCGGTAGCCAGCCGCCGCCACCGGGCCAGGTTGAGCAGCTCCAGGCTGTCCTGCTGCGTCTCCAGTCGGTGCACCGCCTGGGCAATGTCAGACTCGAGCCGCATCTGGACCTCCCTGTGCTTGCCGAGGTTCTCCTCCAGCCTCTTGTAGTTCGACATCTGCGCCTGCACCTTCTGCTTGCTCTTGTTCTGCGAGAGCCTGGATGGGATCTTGATCGTGACGGCGGAGGGGTCAGACGCTCTCGCGTCCGGGGAGCACGTCTTGCTGAGCTGGCAGAAACCACTACTGAACCACGTGGCGAACACGCAGGCCGGGGTCTCCAGGCACAGGCTCTGGCACGGGATCTTCGGTATCCCCGTGTACAGGTAGAACTTCTTCTTCATGCCCTTGTGAGGGCAGTGCCTGCCCACCGAATACTTCTCAAACGGCTCGTCCAGCAGCGCCTTCGTCCTGGCCATCGAATCCGCGTTGACGAGGGCGTTCTGGCGCTGCCACTCGACATGCGCGCGCAGCTCGCGGACAGACCCGAATTTCGCAGCGATGTTGCTCACCAAATCCTCCATCCGCGCGCTCAGGGCATCCTGCAAGGTGGTGCCCTCGTCTGGGCTGCACAGGCTCAGGTCCCAGGGGCTGCACAAGACTTGCGCCCTCTTCAGGTGCAGCCAGGCCTTCCTCATCCGCAAGACCTGTCTCCTCTTGTCATCAATCTTGCTCTCCACCTCAAGCTCCGAAGCCGCAATAACGTCCATGATTTTGGCGACGTTCTCGTCGACTTCCCGGAACTCCGCTAGCTGCCGTCTGAGCACTGTCTCGTTTTGGCTAGCTCCACTCTGCAGCTTGCCCAAGAGATACTTGGAGGCCTGCAGCATCTCCTCGTCACTGAGCGCGCGGTCCCAAGCGATGATTTCCGCGGCCTCCCAGTCCGACCTCTCGT
>CAUYUJ010020772.1:102479-129979 GCA_963575745.1 Prorocentrum cordatum | reverse complement strand
CACGCTTCGTGGCCCCGTAGGAAGCTCCGCCGAAGGCCCCAGTGGCTGCGTTCGCATGCGGTCCCACCGCCATTTCGGTATACACACCCCACACGCTTCCTGGCCCCACAGGGAGCTCCGCCGAAGGCCCCACTGGCTGCGTTCGCATGCGGTTCCACCCCAATTTCGGCGCACCCCTCCCACGCTTCGTGGCCCCTTAGGAAACTACGCCGAAGGCCCCAGTGGCTGCGTTCGCATGCGGTTCCACACACCATTTCGGCACACCCATCACACGCTTCGTGGCCCCGTAGAGAGCTCTACCGAAGGCCCCAGTGGCTGCGTTCGCATGCGGTTCCACCCACCATTCGGCGCACCCCTCACACGCTTCGTGGCCCCGTAGGAAGCTCCGCCGAAGGCCCCAGTGGCTGCGTTCGCACGCAGTTCCACCCCCATTTCGGCACACCCCTCACGCGCTTCGTGGCCCCACAGGGAGCTCCGCCGAAGGCCCCAGTGGCTGCGTTCGCATGCGGGTCCACTGCCTTTTCGACACACCCCTCGCACGCTTCGTGGCCTCACAGGGATCTCCGCCGAAGGCCCCAGTGGCTGCGTTCGCATGCGGTCCCAACGCCTTTTCGGCTCACCCCTCACAGAATTCGTGGCCCCATAGGGAGCCCCACCGAAGGCCCCGGTGGCTGCGTTCGCATGCAGTTCCACCCCCATGTCGGCACACCCCTCACACGCTTCGTGGCCCCATAGGGAGCTCCGCCGAAGGCTCCAGTGGCTGCGTTCGCATGAAGTTCCACCCCCTATTTCGGCACACCCCTCACACGCTTCGTGGCCCCATGGGGAGCTCCACCGAAGGCTCCAGTGTCTGCGTTCGCATGCAGTTTCGCCCCCGTTTCGGCACACCCCTCACACGGTTCGTGGCACCATGGGGAGCTCCGCCGAAGGCTCCAGTGGCTGCGTTCGCATGCGGTTCCACCCACCATTCGGCACACCCCTCACACGCTTCGTGGCCCCATAGGGAGTTCCGCCGAAGGCTCCTGTCGCTGCGTTCGCATGCGGTTCCACCCCGCCGAAGGCGCCAGTGGCTGCGTTCGCATGCGGTTCCACCGCCCTTTCGGCGCACCCCTCGCACGCTTCGTGGCCCCATAGGGAGCTCCGCCGAGGGCCCCAGTGGCTGCGTTCGCATGCGGTTCCACCTCCATTTCGGCACACCTCTCGCACGCTTCGTGGCCCCATAGGGAGCTTCTCCGAAGGCCCCAGTGGCTGCGTTCGCATGCAGCTAGGCTGCTCCACCGAAGGAAATAATCACATCTGCGGTATGCACAACTGCATGTGGTGGGGTCCTTCGCCGGGACACTTTTTTCAGCGGTGCTGACCCGAGACGGCCAATACCGCGGCAACCCTGGAAACAGATACGTCCAATCGACATGCTGCTTCCGCCGCGGGCGCTCACAGCGTGCTACAAAATGGATTACGGAACCCGGTAGCGTTCAGCGAAAAAAAGGAGGTACGACTCGCTGAATCAAAAGCTACACATGCGCCTGCGCACATGAAGAGACACCTGCGACTTAGAGCGCCTGCACAACTGCGACAAAAGCGCCTGCGACTTAGTTACGAACGACTTAGTTACGAACAGACGGACGCGGGAGCCCGTCCGCCCTGCGGGCGCGGCAGGCAGATCCCAAGGCAAGGCTGCTGCGCGGATGTAAGCCGGCGATCGCGCAGGCTGGCTCGACGCACACTCATCAGTCCCACGTGGCCTCCGCAAACCTGCCAGTCTGGAACTTTGCAAGGACGCCCTGGCGTCCGCCACCTTTGAACGCATGAAAACCGACCCCCGCCCCCCACATGAGGAACTTTAGACCAACTAGACCGCGGGCGCGGGGCCCCCCCCCTGCGGCAGCTGGCAATGGCCTCCCTTACAAGACGCCTACACCTACGCACATTCGCCATACTTGTTAAACGTTGACATCTAAAATCCATTGTTGTGGGGGCTGGGGTCGGTTTCCCACTGTTCAACCGATCAGGGTCGAGGTGTAGTCGTCCTCCTCTTCGATGGGGCAGACGCACATCATGTTCTTATCAATAAGGTTGGCAGCCGCTTCGTTGTCGTTCATTGACCCGTCTGATACGCGAGTGATCGCACGCTGCTCTTTAATCCTCTGCCAGCGAACCTTCCAGCCTGGCGTTGAGTGGGGACCTCTCTTCGCGTCCAACCCGTCCCTGTGACGCTGGCACTCTGGCGTGACATCCTCTAGTCGGGGATGAACAAAACCCCCTTGAGTAAAACGTGGTTTTGTGTAAACGACGTCGGGCCCAAGCCTGGAGAATGACGGCCGCGGCGTCCTCTCGAGAACCGAAAACGGACAATTCACTAATCGACGTGTCAGGGTGGGGGTTCTGTCCAACCCCGAATCCTCTAGCGACTCGGCGTGCGCATCGAACCCAAGAAGCCCGCCAATGTCTGCACGACCGAGTGCGCTCAAGCGCCGCACAGCCAAGTTCAGGTGCTCCTGCATGGGGAGGTCTTGGCGGACGACGATCATCGCGAAACCTGTGCTAAGCTTGCTCTGGATCATGAGCTGAACCTGCCCAGCCACGGCCGGCAATCCTTCCTTTACGCTCTTCTTGGTGCGCCACTGTGACTTGGACATTGTCACCCTGACGCCTTCCCTTGCCTGATGCTCGAAGAGAACAACGTTTCCATCGGTCCACTCCTCAAGCCTCGTCCACGGAACATTTCCCGACGTGCCCGGCTCCAGCACCCGAAGCCCCAAGAACTCGTCGCTTTCATTCTTAGTGTGCGACCTGAGGTAGGAGCGCACCTGCACGACCGACCCACCGATCCATGCGCCCGAGAGCTCGACCGCGGTGATGTACGTGGTGCATGGCTTCCCGTGCTCAGGGCGGATCGTTGCCTGAAGCTGCACCTCGGCGGCCCTTTCGGCGGCCTGCGGGATGCGGAGCAAAGTGAACTCCCCGCCGTGGTTGACGTCGAAATGCTCGCCAAGAAGGTTAACCAAATGCGGGTCACCCTTGGCCGACACCGTCGGGGCCGGGGTGGGCAGGGGAATGGCAGGAGGGCCGATGCAACATCCGCCGTTCCCGTAGCCGCTGCCCGCATAGGCATCGAGGACCGTGTTGTTCCCACTGCACTGCTCGTCACACCTGTACCCGAGATCGCAGATTTCGATGCCACATCCGCATGGGTACTGCTCGCTAAGCGAGATCCCATTGACCTGTGTGCAGGCAGAAACGATCGCGTCGTACTTGTTGAACGCCGCGTGCACGCCGTGGTCCAGCACGAAAAAGGGTCCACTCTTCCGAAGCAGGGACTCATGGTAAGGCGACAACCTCTGGGAATCATCGAAACCGATCTTGTCGACGATAACCAATCTCTCGAAGTGGCCAGGGTTGCGCGTCGACATGGTGATCCCATCGCCCTTCTGCAGCAAGACCCCGCTCTCGTCTTCGGCCTTGTTGACGAATACAGTGTCGGACCCAATCGCGAGGGGCTCGGTGAGCCACACACCCGAGATGCAGTTGTCGAAGTCGCCCAAGTCCACTTTGCCCGCCGGGCAGTTGCTGCAGCCCTCCGAGCGACGCCGCCGCGTGGCACCTGCGGGGCACTGCTGGCAGACGCTGGTGTCTTCCATGAAATAGTATCCGTAGGTGCATTCAGCTGGGCCCTGGATTGGGAACCTGGGCATGTCACGCGAGTACGGCGAGTCTCCGCACTCTGCCTGGGTAACGCAGCCATCCCCGTCCGCATCCATCTCGGCAAAGTGTCCGTTGAGATTCTCTTCTTTGTCCACTTCTGCCTCCACCAGGCAACCATCACCATCTAAGTCAATATAGGTAAACATGCCACATGCGTCCTGGTCACAAGTGCACGGTGCCCCAGGTTCCATCGTCGGCGATGGGGTGGGAAGATACGTCTCGTAAGTTATGTTCACCGTCATGTTGGACACTGCACCGTCGCATACTAACGTCCACGTTGTGCTCCCAAGAGGGACACCATTGAAGTTAGAACTAGCGTGATGCCCAAAATATTCGCACGCCGAGTCAGAATCTAAATCCATGGTCGCTGTCATGTTTGGTGAGTCTGAGTCGAGAATCCATCGTGGCTGCTGGTATATCAAAGGTCGATCGATGCCATCACACGACGCATCCCAATATATGTAGTTACCATCGGTATTGCTGTACACTGGCGCTCCTGTTGTGCTGCTTCCAGCAAAAACGAAATAGCTGCTGCCGATCGAAGTCGTCAGGCACGGCCAATCTACTTTCAGAATGCCCGGAGGAGCGCACGAAAGGCCACGCCTGTCACCTGAACAGACCTCGTTGGTTACACACACTTCAGATCCGCACTGACACGGGTAGAAAGAACTCATGAACGATCCATCCGTGACATCGCAAGAATCGAGTGCAAGCGTGGGTGCAGGCGTGGGCGCGGGCGTCGGTATCCGGTTAAAGTTGACACTGAGGGCTCCTTGCTGAACTGGGTTGGCACAGGTGGTGTTGGAGTCATGCCCATTCGTTTCCTCACACTCCGCATCGTAAAGATCGCATTGGCCTCTCCAAATAGATTGCCAAGGGTGAAGACCGATCGACTTGCAATTGGGAAACAATGAGCACTCCGAGGCACACAACTCAAGAGATGCGAAATCTTCTGATAACTGCTTAATCGGTGTTCCACACTGACAATTACGACCGGTTTGCTCGTACCCAGGGTAGACCGACAGGAGTAGGTCATCCTCATGGATTTCTGTTGGCATTGGAGTTCCAACATGCAGCGCTGTAGGCATCGGAGTTCCAACATATTGATCTGCTGGCATCGGTGATCCAGAACTTGTCCGAAGCCGGTCCCCTGACCGCCTAGAGCAAGGCTTGGGACACACGTCAGAGAGCCTGTCCACTGTGTGCAGGTGCTGCTGGAAGTCCTCGAAGCTGGAATTACTCGTCAGGGGAAGATACCATTCCGGGTGTTTTTTGATGCCCGTCCGCATCGCCCACTCCACCTTCTCGTGACACTCGTCGCCCTCGACACTGGTGCGGCACTCCTCTGGCACTACGCGCAACTGCTCTGTCGGTCGCTGTCGCTCCTCTGACTGCTCCGCTGCGCACGGCTTGGGACACACGTCAGAGAGCCTGTCCACTGTGTGCAGGTGCTGCTGGAAGTCCTCGAAACTGGAATTACCCGTCAGGGGGAGATACCATTCCGGGTGTTTTTTGATGCCCGTCCGCATCGCCCACTCCACCTTCTCGTAGCACTCGTCGCCCTCGACACTGGTGCGGCACTCTGTCGGTCGCTGTCGCTCCTCTGACCGCTCCGCTGCGCATGGCTTAGGACACACGTCAGAGAGCCTGCCCACTGTGTGCAGGTGCTGCTGGAAGTCCTCGAAGCTGGAATTACTCGTCAGGGGGCGATACCATTCCGGGTGTTTTTTGATGCCCGTCCGCATCGCCCACTCCACCTTCTCGTAACACTCGTCGCCCTGGGTTGAAGTATGGCATCCCTGCCAGATCCCACTGCCATGCAGGGGAACTGCTGTGTACATCTGCATGAGCTGCAGGTCCACGTGCTCAGCGCAGGCACCTACAAGCCCCGCTGCGCACAGATGCGCCAATATTCCAAACATAGCGTGGAACATGTCTGGCTGAAGATGAGGCTATACGGAAGCTATTCGGTCTCGGCTCGCATGCGAAACTGTACGAAGCTCAAAAGCTTGAGCCAAAATGGTTACGGGTTGCGACTCAGCGTAAGTGTTGCACCCTCACAATCTTAAATCCGTCCAAAACACACTGTATGGTACGTTAACCGTGGGAATGTGCGCGGCGCTCAGGCTAGAGCCACATTTTGAAAATCGCCCACCCTCAAACCGTGAAACTCTTGCAATTGTGTTAAACCCATGTGCGCGGCGCCAAGGCGAGAGCCACATTTTGAAAGCAGACCGCCATCTATATGTGAAATTCTTGCCATGTTTTAAAACGAATGTGCGCGGCGCTCAGGCGAGAGCCACATGTTGAAAACCGCCCACCCTCAATCCGTGAAACCCTGGCAATGTTTAAAAAAAATGTGCGCGGGCGCTAAGGCGAGAGCAACATTTTGAAAACCACCCGGCCGCCGGTTATGAAACTGTTGCCATTTGTTTAGCTGCAGGGTCATACATGGTAAGGGTGTCTCAGGCAAAATGCCCCGCCCGCCCGTTCGACTGGCCTCGGGGTGCGACAGGGAGGAGCTGCTGATAAGGAAACAGGAAGGAGGAAGAGGAGGAGGAGGAGGAGCCTGTAGGGAAGAAGCGGGGGAAGGCGAGGGGGAGGAGCGAGGAGGGAATCGGCGCGGGGGAAAAGACGATGAGGACGGGAAGTGAGCTGACTCAGGCCATTCGCGGCTGTCAGACAGTCGCGCGGACCGGTCTACGCTCAAGCGCAGGAGGGGCGCGAAGAGTGGCGCAGGATGGGTGCGGGAACACCGGGATCAGCGCGCGCCTGTGGGCAACGGAGCGGCGTGGGGTCTCTGGCAGCCGCCGAGGGAGAGGGGCAAGCAGGGGGCGGGCGGAAAAACAAAACCAACGGGGGCGAGCCAAGCAGTCGCGAGTGGCACGAAAGCGGCGCGCTGCCATGCAACGCGGGGTGGAGCAATCACCATGGAGCGTGGCAGGCAGAAGGCGGGGAATAGTGCATTTTTCCATTGAAGACAGCCCCATCATGTGTTATCACACCTCAGCCAGCACAGCGAAAGGATTCGCACTGCTACTGCCAATTGCCCCTACACACGACAACAAGCAAGCCTGATGCCCGCGGTTCCTCTCGAAGCGCGCCACCACGGATGTGTGCGACAGGAGCGGGGAATAGTGCACAAATGGGTGCATCGGGAGGTCGTGAGTGACTGAAGCAATCGCGAGCGGCACGAACGCCGCAAGCTGCTGCCCAGTGCGGACACCGTTTGATAATTACCCCGACGTTTGAGAAAGCGATATTTCGCCGCGGACTTGGCACTGGAGCTGGCCTTGCTGATGTCGGGCGTCGTGTGGCCCTGGTCATGTCCGCGGGTGACGTCACGTGGACCGTCTGTAGGCGATACGACGCTAGCCGAAGTACAGTCCTCGTGCTTGTCAGGCCACGGCGACCCTCGGCCACTGATAGGTTGCACGACCTGAATGGGAGGAAGGGATCGAAAACTAGAGCCCCCCCTGAACCCAACGTGGTCCTTGTTTCAGCTTCTTGACTGTAGAGAGCTCTGAGGCCGAACGTGCGGAGGATGCAACTGCCGAAGGCAAGGACTACAAACCTGGCGTGAAATAAGAAGTGCAACCGGACATTGCCGTCGATGTGGGGTCGATACCCGAACGGCTGTAGTAGGTACGCGTGTCGTCCTGAAGGTACGTCGGCAAGTGGGCCGCCAGTGATGACCTTGACAGCAGGTGCCAGGCCAGTTATGTGCACAGTGACGAAACCTGAATACAATCAGCACGCAGGAGAGCTCATCGGGCGCCGACGTCCATCAGGAGCGCGGGGGGGCGACGGCGCCAAGACGCGAGGCGCCGCGAGACCTCGAACACCCGCCACCATGCTGTAGGCAAGCTGGGGCGTGTCAGAATGCCCCTGTGGGTCTGGCGAGAGCTCTTCAGGAGGAGGAGGAGGAGGAGGAGGAGGAGGAGGAGGAGGAGGAGGAGGAGCAGGAGGAAGGGCGAAGTGCGAAGTGCGAAGTCCCAGCTAAAAGGCCCACGCGGGGCGGGACGGTGAAACGAAAGGCAGCGCGCTGGCTCTTATTACGCACACACACACACACAAACGCGAGCACGACGCGAGAAACAAGGCGCCACAACAACAAGTGACAAAATCTCTTCGAAATCAAAGGAAGCAAAATCATGTGCTAGACCATGCAACAAAAGCAACCGACAACTGTCGCCAAGCATGTCTGTCCTGCGCCCTCTCAAGCCATTCTCCGTGCCCAACATCGATACAAAACTTCCGCAACACGTATTCAAATGTCATCCATCTTCGTCGACTTGGTCGTTCGGGGCGCAGCCATCTCCCGCCAACTGGTGTCTGCCAGGCAAAATCTCTCCATCTGGTCACAGTGATAGCCCACTCATTCAGAGGCATTCAAGCGACGTGCCCCGCCCATCTCCAGTTCATTTCAAAATGCTCCCGCGTCCAATCCCTCACGCCCTCATTGCTGGCAAGCTCTCTCGCCCGCCGGGTCGTCCGTTGCACCCATTCGACCCAATCCTCTCCTTCTGCCATGCCGCTGTTCACAATCCTTCTCAACATGGCATTTTGCATAGAACGTAATCTTCTTAATTCGTCAACTCTCGGGGTCCACGACTCGGCGCCCAAGGACTAGGAGGAGGAGGAGAAGGAGGAGGAGGAGGAGGCCAGCGACCCCTGCGAGGCGGAGATAGCGTGGAACCCCGCCCCCTCCTCCTCGTCCTCCTCCCTCCCTCCCTCCTCCTCCTCCCTCCTCCTCACCCTTCCTCCTCCTCCTCCTCCTCCTCCTCCTCCTCCTCCTCCTCCTCCTCCTCCTCCTCCTCCTCCTCCTCGTCCTCCTCCTCCTAAGCCAGCAACCAGTACGAAAACGATTCGTTTGCAACTCGTGGGAGCCTCCCATGCCATCTTGCTGGCTTTGGCGGATCGACGCTAGTCAACACTAGCCGACGCTCATCGACGCTCATCGACGCTAGATCGAGGTTAATCGACGCCAAATCGACGCCAATCGACGCTAAGTCGACGCTGCTCGACGCTTAATCGGCGTTTCCTCATCTTGGCGGCGAGCGAGGGGGGGAAGTGAGCAGGAGAGGGCCTTCTCAGAAGGCGGTGGGACTTCTCAGAAGCCCTCGCGCCTTCTGAGAAGTGTTCTGCGTCTTCGGGCAAGGCTTAGAAAACTTCTCAGAACGCCAGGGGACTCCCGCGCCTTCTGAGAAGGCCCGCCCCTTCTCACTTTCCCCCCCCCGGCTCGCCGCCGAACCAGGGTCCGAAAATCGTCCCCTCTGGTTCTGCTTCCCAAAGCTCTGTTCTGCCTCTGGACAGCTCCAAGACAGCCGAAGGCCACCGCGTGACGGCTGCAAGACGCCCAAGAACCGTCCAAAGACGACCTAAGGAGCACCGAGACGGCCAAGAGGGCCCCAAGACGGCCCAAGATGGCCCCAAGGCGGCCCAAGAGGCCCCGAAGATGCTCCGAGAAGGTTCCCAGAGGGCACCCAGGAGGACCTCAAGAGGCAGAGATCACAGATACAAGTTCGGCGTTTCAAAGAATTGGGCATACTCGCCCTTCGGGCTGCCAGGAGCCCCCAAGACGACCCAAGAGGCCCCCGAGGATACCGCCGCAAGACGGTCCAGAAGGACCCTGGACGGCCCAGGGAGGCCCGAAGGCGGCCAAAAAGGGCCCAAAGGTAGTCAGCCATGATCCATTCGGCCCCAAGACCGAGGACGCGAGGTCGAGCTTCACACCCACACGAGTTCAGACCGCGCGCGGAACTGGCATGGGTCGCGAACTTACCCGAATACCATCCGAAGACGGCCCGACGAGCCCCGAAAGGCTACATCTCCACCCCGAGATATCCCAAGAGGCCCCAAAAAGCCTGAAAGAGACGCCGGAAGAGGCATCCAGTGAGTCGCTCAGAGGAGAAAAACGCTGAAAAACCGAAGGAAACGAAAATCAATGTGTTTGGCTCCCGAGGCCTTTCGACTTCAGATCGCCTCAGGAAATCTTCAGCAATCCCCAGGAAGCCCCCAAGACGGCCCAAAACTGTCTCAACAGCCCGCAGACAGCCCGAAAACTGCCACAGAACCCTTCAAGACGTCCCAAGAGGGGCTCCACGACGACTCCAAGACCAAGGGAACGAGGTAGAGTTTAAGACCCATGCGAGTTCAGACCGCGCGCTGAACTGGCGTGGATTTATGACTCCACAACCTTGACGCAGCGCTGCTACGCTGGCATGGAGGCGGAGTTTGCAGCAGGCAGCTGGTAAAAACACGCTCAGAGGCACGCAGGATACAGCGAGTTCGTGTTGTGACAACTTGCGTGCTGGTTTCTGACGCCGCGTGGATCGTTCAATCCTCAAGCTTGCACGATCGCGGCCTTCCGATAGCGCTGATCGTTTGACGCTGACCGATTCTGAGCCGCTGGCGGGGTCCAATTTTGAACGCCCGCGCTTGAGTCGCCGATGCGTCAACGCAGCGGGATCTACTGTACCTGCCTGCTGCCGCCAGCTGGTCACCTCGACCCAGCCGTCGCCGTCGTCGACACCCCAGAGGTCCCTGCCCCACGGCACGGTGTAGTTCCAGTCGATGTCCTGCGCTTCTTGACGCGGCGTGGCAGGGCTTTTATCTGGCGGGGACCCCAGGGGGCAGACAAGAGCGGAGACGCCCCCTGGCCATAGCAGACGGGACAAGGCGAAAACCGGGACGGCCAAGCACTGCGGCCGATCCGCGACCACGCGCTGACCCCAAAGCCCCAGTCGTTTCGGAAGAGGGCTCCGGTGAGGATATCCTGACCTGTAGGACGGCCAGCAGGCGCCAAGCCACCGCAACGACTTACCCACCAGCACTGGGAGGACATGATGACCCGCGGGAAGACCGGGATCCCCAGAACTGTGCATCTCTTGGAGGGCCGATCTTGACCTCTGGCTGCCGTCGCCCGCCTTCCGCCACCCTCCGCCAGAGGAGTGGCCCCTGTTTTATTTCCGCCAGGCCTCCGCCACCTTGCGCCGAGGAAGGGACGAGGAAGGGACGAGGGAGCGCGTTTCACGGGCGCTTGCCTTGGGAACATTCGGCGGCGCGTTTCGAACCGGGGGGGGGGGGCCCCACCCCAACACTCGGCGCCCCCTACCCCCCCCATCCCGAAACCTCATCCGCCCCCCCCATCCCAAGGGGGGGGGTCCAAACCCCCCCCCCTTGCCAAAGCGCCGGCGCTGGCCGCCGCAGCGCCAACGCAGCGACGATGACCAGAGAGGGCCCGGGGGGGGGGGGGTCAAACCCCCCCGCCACCCCCCCCGCGCCAGCGCCGGCGCCGGCGCTGGCAGCGGCCAGCAGCGCCGACGGCGGGGACGCAGCGACGATGACCAGAGAGGGCCCAGAGACCGCAGAGGGAACACACAAATCGCCATATCGAGCCCTCGCATGCTCCTCAGACGCCCCCGAGACCCTTCTGACGAGACGAGACCTCAAGAGGCATCCATTAGAACTCTGACCCCAAGCCAAAACACAGTGGCGGGAAGAGCCGATGGCCACACCACCACCACCACCACCACAGACCACCACCACCACCACAACCACAACCACCACCACCACAACCACCACAACCACCACCATCAATACAAATCACATCGCCACCACCACTACCAAAAACGCCACCACCACCAGCACCACCACAACCCACCACAACCCACCACAACCACCACCACCACCACAAACCAGCACACCATTACCACCACCATCACCACCACCACCACCATCACCACAACCCACCACCAACACCACCACCACAAACCACCACCACAAACCACCACACCACCACTATCACCACAACCACCACAACCACCACAACCACCCGCCACCCACCACCCACCACCACCACAGCACCACTACCAGCAGCAGCACCCACCACACCAACACCACAGCCCACCACCACCACCACCAACAAGAACAACAACCACCACGCCACCACCACCACCAACCACCGCACAACCACCACCACCACCACAGCCCCCACCACCACCACAACAGCTCACCACCACCACCACCACCACAACAACCCACCACCACTACCACCACCACCACAATCTACCACACCACCACCACCACCACCACCACCGCCACAACCACCACCACTACTACCAGCAGCACAACCCACCACCACCACCACAACCAGCACAAACCACCTCACCACCACCGCCACTACCACCACCACCAGCACACCCGCCGCCGCCGCCAGCCGCCGCCGACGCCGGCGCCGGCCCGAGGAGAGGGAGAGAGGAGAAGTAGGGGAGGGGGGTGGGTTCGAACCCCCCCCCATCCAGGGGGGGGGGGGTCCAGTTCCACCCCCCACTCCAAGCGACCACAGAACGCGCTCTTTCGGATGTCAACTTCTCGGCCAGTCGAAGGTGGGGCCACCTCTGAAACGCCTGATATCCCATGAGCTCCTCTTGAAAAAAGGGAAGGAGGAAGATGCGGGACCCAATGATATACACCATAACCACCTGGTGGTGGTGTATAGTACGAGCGGGCATGCGCGCACAAGGGAGTAAGGACACGAGTTGCCACTAAATGGCGTTACCCTTGGAAAAAGACCCGATTCGAAGGACATTCAGGGTGCCCAAACTGGGCCACAGAAGCACCACCTACATCATCTCCCTCCCTCCCCTGCCCTCCTCTCCATCTCCTCCTTCCTGGGCAGGGAAGGGGGATGAGAGGGTGGTGGCGTACATTTCCAGGGAGCCCACAGAGGACGCACGCGCCCAACCACGTACACGAATGCCGGCCCCGCCGGTCCGCGAGACCGGCCCCCTGGATGCGAGTGTCCGCGCGGCGCGCACCTCCGAGACCAACATGGACTCATGTGCGTGCGCGTCCCTCCTTCGCGCCCGAGTGGTGGCGTGCATTCTTCGGGTGGGGTCGGGCACGTCCTCCTACAGAGGGGTTTTGGACGAAAAATGCAAGAAAACAGTCGAAATGACTCAAGCATGGCCCAAAAGTGCTCCAAAGCTCGTCCCAGCCTATTGCTTGACTATTTCTGAATTTTCCTCCCGTAGAGGGACACGCCCGACTCAATTTGGGGGGGGGCCAACATAGGAGCAGCAGACAGAGAGGGAGCTCCACCCGTTGCTCCAGGGGGATGCACCACATGCGACAACCCCACTCATGTTGGCACACCCCTCACACGCTTCGCAGCCCCATAAGGAGCTCCACCTAAGGCCCCATGGCCCTTTGGGGGTGTACCACAGGTGGCCGTCCTCGACCTCCTCGCTGGAAGGGGCCCCATCTGGAGGAGGTGGTGGTGTCTTCTCCTCACCCCAGGGGGTCCGCCTCATGCCGACCGGGCTGCTCTCAGCAGCCCGACGGACACTCTCCCCTGGATAGCGGCCCGCCCGGCCGGCCAAGGGAAGAGAGGAGCGAGAGCCGCTGGCCAGTTGCTGGCGGCCGTGCCGCCATCCGAGGAGCACGCGGAGACGGATAGAGAGAGAGAGAGAGACAGAGAGCGCGAGAGAGAGAGGAGAAGTGTGTGTGTGTGCGTGCAGATCGAGAAAGAGCGGGACGGATAGGAGGGAAGAGGAGAGAAGAGGAGAGAGAGAGAGAGATAGAGAAACGAGAGAGGCGAGGGAGGGAGGGAGAAAGAGAGAGAGGCAGAGAAGAAGAGATGGAGAGAGCATGTGTGTAGCGAGGCTTGGGGGGTGAGACAGGAAAACGGAGTGCCCCTCGACCGGGACATCGGTTCTGGTTTCGGCTCATGTCGTGCGCGGAGGCCGGGCGAAGCTGCGAATGCGGGTGAGAAGGGATCACCCGCTGGAGCTAGAGGCAAGCTCAACAAAGAACTTTCTTATCCTGGGACGGGGCCTGGTCAAATGTCTCGCGGTTGTCCCGTTGTTGTTTGGAAGTTGCCCCGTGTCCAGAGCGTCCTGGTCCATGCATAAGTTGACTGGGATCCGTTTTCAATGCAAGGGGAAATTAATTGGCATGTCACCCGTGTATGCGTGTATACATACAACCTGCTTGCCAACCGAAGGGTTGTCTTGTAGGTGTGCGCGAGTAGGTGTACATGTAAAGAGAGAATGGGGGAAAGGGAGAGAGAGAGAGAGAGAGAAAAAAAAAAAAGAAAGAAAGAAAGAAAGAAAACAAAAGAAACCAAACAAAAAATGGATAGAGAGAGAGTAACGAAAAGAGAGCGAGAGAGCGAGCAACAGAGAGAGAGAGAGATTGTGGGGGTAGCTATCAAGAGAGGGCGACCGTGGACTGACAAAGCGATAATCGATCCACAAGAAGGCCAGGGCGGCTCTCCGATTGCCATCCCGCGGTTTCCGCCCTCTCACCCATCCTCCTCCCCCTCCTCCTCCTCCTCCTCCTCCTCCTCCTCCTCATCATCATCATCATCATCATCATCAATCATCAGCATCATCATCATCATCATCATCATCATCATCATCATCATCATCATCATCATCACATCATCATCATCCTCATCCTCCTCCTCCCTTTCCTCCTCCTCCTCCTCCTCCTCCTCCTCCACCTCCTCCTCCTCCTCCGTTTTCTACTCCCGTTCCGACTCCAATTCTTCCTCCCCTTCCTGGGGGAATGAAAAGATACCGATACTGCTACTCCCTGGACCCCTTCTGGGGTGCGTTCTGACCCGGATTTCGAGGCGACTCCAGCAGTGGCGGCGAAGGAGGTGTGGCAGTGTCGGTAGAATATTACTATCTGGCTTCCTCCTCCCGTCCGCGGGAACTCCAGCCTCCGCGATGCGCTCATCAGGGAGATCCAGAAGGAGGTCAATCATCACATCGGCATTGCCAGTGGCGAGGCCCTTCTGGGCATCGAGTCATTCTACGATTCCATCAAGTAGCCAGGGCTGGCCAAGTGCGCGCTGAAGCTCGGCTTCCCGCCGAGGATCCTCTACTTGGAGATGTTGCAGTGCGTGGCCGCGCGCACTCTGGGCCAACTTGGGACCTCCACCCGAGCCTTCCAACCCACGAGGAGTGTGGTCCAGGGCCTTCGGTCAGGCACTCGGCTCGGCAAAACTATGACACATAATGTACGTACTGCCACCACGGCAGCACACCCTCTGATGGGGCATCGGATTTGGATCGACGACCTGTCTCAGTCTGCACGAGGGTCGAGGGCCTCAATTGAACGACAGGTGGAATCTTGCATCGTCGACACATGCGCCGAGCTGAAGGCCATGAGGCCGAACGTGGCTTCCAAATATGTTGTCATTTGCTCCTCCTGCCAGGACGCCGAGTGGGCTGCTCGAGCGGTGCGCCGTGCTCGGCACACCATCCAGCCGAGGCAGCAGGCGGTTTGCCTGGGAGTGGGCCCTGCAAGTGGAGCGAGAGTTGCGCGAGCGACTCGAGTCAAGAGAGAGACGAAGCATCACAGGAGGAGGAGCAGGAGGAGGAGGAGGAAGAGGAGGATGAGAAGGAGAGCGAGGAGGAGGAGGAGGAGAAAGAGAAGGAGGAGCAGAGGAGGAGGAGGAGGAGGAGGAGGAGGAGGAGGAGGAGGAGGAGCAGAGGAGGAGCAGAGGAGGAACCGTGAGGAACAGCAAGAAGCACGACAAAGGATCATGAGCGCTAAGGTGAGAAGGTGTGCATTCACATCCAAAAAGTACCACGCCACGGGACGCTTGGAGAAGCAGGAGCCCAGGCTGCGGGAGTCTACGGCCACCAGGTCTACGGCACCTTCGGCAGCGAAATGAAGCTCGTCCGTCGCAGGCTGGGCATGTCGGTCGCGGCTCCGACTCGTAGTCGGTGCTTGACTACATGCTTGGCGCTGCGAGCTGGGGACGCGGACACAGCCATCAAGCTTCCAACGGAGACGGTCGATGTGTGGCCCCGCACGTGGCGTGAACAGCCTGAGCTGCGAGCGGGAGTGCGGCAGGCGTCCTTCGACATAATTATGGTTGGCCTCCCCGGGAGCCAGCGAGCACGTCACGTCCATGGGCCCATGGCGACCACGCTTCTGCATCTTCCGGAGGCTGGCTGGTCACCGCAGCAGGCCACGGCACGGGACCTGCCGCCCAGCCATCCAGCAGCGGGAGACACATGGGAGCTGGATGATAATATGATGTATACCGGTGTCGCAGCTCTTGACAGGTACTATCTTTTTGTATCGGATCTCAGAGACACGCTGAAGCACCAGCTGCGAGAGGGTGCTAGCAAGCATCTCTGTGGGTCTGGGCTCGAGCAGGGGGTCGACCGCTCCTCGTACAAGATCCTCCTCCAGCAGCTGGCTGCCACGCTGGTGTACGGCCACCGCCTGTCGGAGGTCGTCTTGATGTGCGCTGTCGGCGGGAGCTGGCCACGAGCGAGGAAGAGACGAGATCAAGCGATGCTCGGGCTCCGCCAAGTGCCCACGCTGCGGCAAAGCGGATGAGACCCAATTGCACCGCATCTGAACATGCGAGACCAATACCGACAAGGCAGCGCACACGGATTCTGAGGGTCTGGTGCTGGAGGGCTCTGGTGCAGTCGGACACGGACCAGGGCGTCTGGCGACGCGGCCTCCTGCCCTCGCCCTGGACAGCAGCTCCAGCGCCGACGGATGCTGAGTCGTCGGCGGGTGCCGGGGAGCTGTTCGGCGAGCGGTTGGCTGCAGGCGGCACGGAGCAGGCGCCTCGTTTTGCGTTCGGCGGCGCCAGCGGAGGCCCCGACACCCACAGAAAACTAGTCAGGAGGGTCGGCATCGGCCTCGCCTTTTTTCACGCCTGGGAGTTGCACATCCGTCTTGCTTCAACTGTCAGGGGCCCGCTCGCAGGGCCCGGGCAGGTGGTGGCACGTGGCGAACTTCGAGCCCTGGCTGTAGCGGTTTGGCGAACCACGGGCTACATCCTCTTTGTTTCAGTTTGTGAGTCAGTTGTGGTAGGGTGGTATGCTCGCAGGTACGGCCAGCCCAGCGGCGAGGACGCCGACTTGTGGGCCACGCTCGGTTTGCTGTTGCGCACCCGCGCTGGCGATTGCATCTCTGTTGTATTCACCAACTCCCATCACACGGCACGTGGCATTGCCGCAGGGAGATCAGCCCGCTGGCTCGTGGCAGGCAACCTGATCAATGACGAGCTAGCTGGCCAGGCAGCTGCCGAGGCTCGCCTGGACGAAGGGGGTCGTTGCAGGGTCCTGTTGAATGAAGCAAAGCTCGGCTGGCCAGAATGGGAATTCTTAGAGCAACCCTCGACGCGCTGGCGGCTGAAGACAGGGACCCGCAGGAAAATGGACGTGCGCCCCTCCCCTTCCTCCTCATGGTGCCGCCTCTCTCGCCCCTCTCGCATCCACCCATGCCGTGGGCGAGTCGGGGCGCGGAGGCTCCAGGTGCGGAGGGTCGGCCACGCTCGCTGAAGAGCACCGAGTGGCTGAGGACCCCGTGCTTCTTTCCAGTCAGCTATGATGGCGTGATGTGTTCTAGATCCCCAGGGGCCTGTGTACACCTTGCTGGTGGAGTTGCCCGCTCCAGCCACAAAATGCAGCTCCATGGGGGTATTAAGCTGTGGTGCTGTGTAGGATGCGGTTGATACGGAGATCGTCAGCTTCGTATGTTCGGTCAAATGTGTAACCCTCGGCCCACGCCTAACAGAGCTGAATAGTTGTGCCGCATTGCCCAAGGGCTCTGGCCAAAGGTCCTTAGCAAAGCAGAGCAGGTATCTCAACGCACGCAAACGTGTAATTCATGATGCTTGTTCACGTTGGCAGCATTGACATTGTCATATGGTCAGAGTCCTCCCCCTCCTCCTCCTCCTCCTCCTCCACCTCCTCCACCTCCTCCTCGTCTTCCTCCTCCTCATCCTCCTCCTCCTCCCGCCTCCTTCTCCTCCTCCTCCTCTTCACCCTCTTTCTCCTCCTCCTACTCCTCCTCCTCCTCCTCCTCCTCCTCCTCCTGCTCTTCCTCTTCCTCCCCCTCTTCCTCCTCCTCCTCCTCCTCCCTCATCTTCCTCCGCTATCCTGGAGGCCTCCCAAATGAGGCCAGAGCGGATGGAGTCGGAGGATCGCGCCGCATCGGTGATGCATCACATCAGCGACGGCGGGATGGAGAAGAACGGGCTCCGGATTGCGCCGTCACTCCGATTTATCGGCCGTGCGGCGCGATCCTATGGCGGCCCCATCTACGTCGGCCCCGTCTGGGAGGCCTGCATCGCCTTCTCCCTCCCCGCCCCCAGGCTTCAGCAGCGCCCATTCTCTGCCTCCTCCTCCTCCTCCTCCTCCTCCTCCTCCTCCTCCTCCTCCTCCTCCTCCTCCTCCGCATCATCATCATCATCATCATCATCATCATCATCATCATCATCATCATCATCATCATCATCATCATCATCATCAGCATCATCATCATCATCATCATCATCATCCTCAGATCAGCATCATCAGCAGCAGCATCATCATCATCAACAGCATCATCATCAGCATCATCATCATCAGCATCAGCATCAGCATCATCATCATCAGCATCATCATCAGCACCAGCATCCTCATCATCATCATCATCCTCATCCTCATCCCCATCCCCATCCTCATCATCATCCTCTTCCGCGTCCTCCTCCTCAGCATCACAAGCATCATCAGTGTCACCAGTATCATCAGCAACATCATCATCAGCACCATCGGCATCATCATCCTCACCAACAGCAGCGTCATCATCGTCGTCATCATCAGCAGCATCATCACCAGCATCAGCATCAGCATCAGCATCAGCATCATCATCATCATCATCATCATCATCATCATCATCATCATCATCAGTATCATCATCAGCATCAGCATCATCCTCATCATCATCAGATCAGCATCATCAGCAGCATCATCATTATCAGCATAATCATCATCACCATCAGCATCGTCATCCGCATCATAATCAGCATCAGCATCAGCAGCAGCATCATCATCGCCATCATCAGCATCATCAGCATCATCAGCATCAACATCATAATGAGCATCAACATCACTATCATCATCAAGATCAGCATCAGCATCAGCATCGTCATCAGCCTCATCGTTAGCAGCATCATCGTCATCAGCAGCATCTTCATCATCAGCATCATCATCAGCATCATCATAATGATCAGCATCGTCGTCATCATCATCAGCATCATCATCAGCATCATCGTCATCATCATAATCATCATAATCAATAGCATCAGCATCATCATCAGCAGCAAAATGATCATCAGCATCAGCATCATCACCAGCATCAGCATCATCATTAGCATCGTCATCATCGGCATCATCATCAGCATACTCAGCATC
Source organism: Prorocentrum cordatum (assembly GCA_963575745.1). Classification (NCBI taxonomy): domain Eukaryota; class Dinophyceae; order Prorocentrales; family Prorocentraceae; genus Prorocentrum; species Prorocentrum cordatum. The sequence continues at coordinate 111,050 of CAUYUJ010020772.1, read as the reverse complement.
ATCGTCAGCAGCAGCATCATCATCAGCAGAAGCATCAGAACCATCACCATCATCATCAGCATCAGCATCAGCATCATGAGCATCATCATCAACATCACCATCATCATCAGCGTCAGCACCATCATCGTCATCATGATGATCATCACCAGCATCAGCATCATCAGACTCAGCATCAGCATCATCAGAATCATCCCCGCCATCATCATCATCATCATCAGCATCATCGTCAGCATCAGCATCATCAACATGATCATGAGCGTCATCATCATCATAATCGTCATCATCATCGACATCATCATCGCCATCATCATCATGACTGCAACGATCATCATCACCATCATCATCATCATCAACATCATCATCATCATCATCATCATCATCATAAACATCATCAGCATCATCACCATCAGTGGCTTCCTCCCCCTCGTCATACTCATCCGCAGAATCATAAGCATCAGCAGCAGCATCATCGTCATCAGCATCATCATCATTGGCATCAAATGAATAACAATAATGATACTGCTAGTATTAAGCTCATCATCATCGTCGTCGTCAGCATCAGCATCGCCGTCATCATCATCATCATGATCATCATCACCATCAGAACCACCAGCATCATCATCACCACCAACATCAGCAGCATCAGCAGAATCATCCTCATCACCATCATCGTCATCATCGTCCTCAAGAGCATCATCATCATCAGCATCAGCATCGCCATCCTCGGCCTCATTACCATCAACATCACCATCACCATCAACGTAAGCATCATCATCATCGGCGTTCTCGTCATCGTCGTCATCATCGGCATCGTCGTCATCATCATTACCATCATCAGCATCACCACCAGCACCACCACCATCATCATCGTTATAAAGACAGTTTTATCATCATCGTCGTCATCATGATCATCATCATGGTCATCAGAATCAGAATACCTATCCTCATGTTCACATACATCGTCACTCCCATCCTCATCCGCATCTCACCACAACCACCACCACCACAATCATACCACCACAACTACCACAACGATCATCATCATCATCATCATCATCATCATCATCATCATCGTCATCATTATTATCATCAACAGCAGCATCTGCATCGGCATTATCGTCATCATTATTGTCGTCGTGGTAATCAGAATCGCCTTGATCGCCATCATCATCATCATCATCATCATCATCATCATCATCATCATCATCATCATCATCATAAGCATCAGCATCATCAACAACAGCATCATCATCAGCATCATCGTCATCCCCATCATCCCCACCACCACCAACCACCTCATCCTCCCCGTTGCTTATCCCACCTTCTCCGCATCATCCTCCCCTCCTCCCCTCTCATCATCCTCCCTGTCCTTCTCCTCCCCCCCCCATCCCTTTCCCCCTCACTCCTCCTCCGACTCCTCCTCGGAGCCCATCCTCTTCCTCATCTTCCTCCTCCTCCCTCCTCCTCTTCATCTTCCTCTTCTTCCTCCTCCTCATCATCATCATAAGCAGAAGCAGCAGATTCATCACCATCATCATCAGCATCATCATCGTCAGCAGCAGCATAATCGTCATCACCCTCATGAATATAATCAGCAGCAGCAGCATCATCAGCATCATCATCATCATCATCAGCACCAACAGCAGCATCATCATCATCGTCATCATAGTCAGCATCATCGTCAGCTTCGTCATAAGCATCATCAGCATCAGCAGCAGCAGCAGAAGAGTCAGCATCATCAGCATCACCTCCTCATCTTCGTCGTCATCCTGACCTATGTCCTTTCCATGATCCTCCTCATTCTCCTCATCACTCCTCCTTTCTTCCCTCCTCATCTTCCTCCTCCTCCGCCTCCTCCGCCTCCTCCTCATCATCATCCTCCTCCTCGTCCTCCTCCTCCTCGTCCCTTTCCTCCTCATCCTGCTCCTCCTCCTCCTCCTCCTCCTCCTCCTGCTCCTCCTCCTCATCATCCTCCTCCTGCTCCTCCTGCTCCTCCTCCTCCTCCTTCTCCTCCTGCTCCTCCTCCCCCTCCTCCTCTTCCTCTCTCTCCTCCTCCTCCTCCTCATCCCTCCTCCTCCTCCCCCTCACCCCTCCTCCCTCCTCCTCTCTCCTCCTGACCCCTTCTCACCCCTCCTCACCTCATCCTCTCCCTCCTTCCCCCTCCTGCTTTCTCCTCCCTCCCCCTCATCACCCCACAGGCTCCTGCAGCGCCTTGCTCTTCCGCGCGGGCAGCCCCTTGTGCCCCGCAGACCCCACGGGGCCGCCGCGGGAGACCGCGAAGCACCGCCCGTGCCGCAGATCCGCGTCCGGCTCGCCCAGCCGCTCCTGCGGTCCCGGGCCCGCTCCTCAGGCCTCCCAGCTCCCCTTGGCCTCGGTCCTACATGATCTCCTACCTCCTCCTTCTCCTCCCCCTCCTCCTCCTACTCCTCCTCCTCCTCCTCCTCGTCCTCCTCCTCCTCCCCCTCCTCCTCCTCCGCCTCCTCTTCCTCCTCCTCCTCCTCCTCTCCTCCTCCTCCTCCTCCCCCTCCTCCTCCTCCATTAGCATCAGCATCGTCATCCTCACCATCACCAACATCTCCAACATCTCCAACAACAACCACAACAACAACAACAACATCAACAACTACAACAGCAGCAACAACAACAACAGCAACAACAACAACAACAACAACAACAACAACATCAATAGCATCGTCATCAGCATCAGCGTCATCATGATCATCCCCACCACCACCATCGTCAGTAGCAGCACCGGCATCAGCATCGGCAGCATCAGTATCAGCATCAGCATAAGCATCAGCATCAGCATCATCGTTAATATCATCGGCCCCACCATCATCGTCACAAACATCACCACCACTATCATCATCAGCAGCAGCATCAGCAGCAGCAGAGGTAATATCATCATCATCATCATCAGCAGCAGCAGCGGCATCATCATCATCATCGTCATCATCATCATCATCATCAGCAGCATCAGCATCATCATCATCATCATCAGCATCATCATCCTCATCATCATCCTCGAAAACATTATTGTCATCCCCGTTGTCATCACCAGCAGCATCAGCATCATCAGCAGCATCATCAGCATCAGCATTAGCATCAGCATCGGCATCATCATCATCATCAACATCATCATCATCATCATCATCAGCATCATCATCATCATCATCATCATCATCATCATCATCATCATCATCATCATCATCGTCACCAGCCAGCAGCAGCATCAGCAGCAGCGCATCATCATCATCACCACCAGCAGCAGAACCGTCATCATCCGCATCGTCAGCATCGTCAGCGTCAGCATCAACATAATCATCGCCATCATCGTCACAGCATCATCATCATCGTCATCATCATCAGCATCATTACCGTTGCCATTATCATAATCATCTTCATTCGCATTCGCATCGTCAGAACACCAACGGCATCATCATCCTCATCACCACCATCACCATCACTATCACCATCATCAGAAGGAGCATCATCAGCAACATCATCCTTCTCACTCATCCCCACTCCTCGTCCCCCGTCCTCCTCATCGTCCTTCTCCTCTTCCTCCTCCTCCTCCTCATCCTCCTCCTCCCCCTCTTCCGCCTCCTCCTCCTCGTCCTCCTACTCCTCATCCTCCTGCTCCTCCTCGTCCCTCCCTCCCGCCTTCCCTCCCTCCTCCCATCCCGTCTTCCTTTCCTCCCTCCGTCCCTCCTCGCTCCGCCCTTCTACTCCCACCTCATCGTCTCCTCCTGTCCTTATCCTTTCATTATGCCTTCCTTTTACCCGACATGCTCCTCATCAACCTCCTCAGCAAAATCTTCTCTCCTCCTCCCCCCCATTCCATCCCTCCCTTCCTCCATCGCCCCACCCCTCCTCGTCATCCTACTCTGTGCCAGCATCATCATCATCATCATCATCATCATCATCATCATCATCATCATCATCATCATCAGCATCATCATCATCATCATCATCATCATCATCATCCTCATCATCATCCTCCTCCTCCTCATCATCATCATCATCAGCATCATCATCATCATCAGCATCATCATCAGCAGCATCATCAGCAGCGTCATCATCATCCTCATCATCATCATCAGCATCATCATCGTCATCATCATCATCATCACCAGCATCATCGTCATCATCATCATCAGCAGCATCAGCATCATCATCATCAGCAGCAGCATCATCATTAGCAGAAACATCAGCATCAGCATTAGCAGCATCATCAGCAGCATCCTCATCAGTATCATCATCATCCTCATCATCATCAGCATCATGAGAATCCCCAGCAGCAGCCTCAGCAGCAGCATCATCATCAGCAGCATCAGCATCAGCTGCATCAGCATCGTCATCATCAGCGTCAGTATCATCAACATCATCATCAGCCGCATCATCAGCATCATCAGTATCATCATCAGCATCAGCATCATCAGCATCACCATCGTCACCATCATCAGCAGCAGCATCATCAGCATCAGCAACATCCTCGTCCTCACTATCATCAGCATCGTCCGCTCGAGCCTCCACTTCATCAACAGCAGCGTCATCGTCAGCGACATCATCATCATCATCACCATCATCATCATCATCATCATCATCATCATCATCATCAGCATCATCATCATCATCAGCATCATCATCATCAGCAGCATCATCATCAGCATCATCAGCCTCACCATCATCAGCAGCAGCATCAACAACATCATCATCGTCAGCATCATCATCACCATCATCAGCAGCAGCATCATCACCATCATCAGCAATCGCACCATCAGCACCATCAGCATCATCATTAGAACAGAATCGTCACCGACATCATCATCATCACCGTCATCATCACCACCATCATCATCATCATCATCATCATCATCATCATCATCCTACACCTCCTCATCCTGCTGCTCCTCCTCCTCCTCGTCATCATCATGATCATCATCATCATCAGCAGCAGCATCATCAGCCTCATCAGCATCAGCATCAGCATCATCAGCAGCATCATCAGCATCATCATCACCATCATCAGCATCAGCATCAACATCATAATCGTCGTCATCATCATCTTCATCGGCATCGCCATCGTCATCGACATCATCACCAACAGCAACAGAATCATCCTCGGCATCATCATTCTGATACACCGCCTCATCATCATCATCAGCATCAGCATCGTTTACATTGGCATCGGCATCGGCATCATCAGCATTAGTATAAACAAGACCATCATCGAAATCGTTATCAGCATCATCATCGTCGCCGTCGTCGGTCTCGTCTCCGAGATCGTCCTGGTCATCGCCATCAGCACCGCTCTGAACAGTATCATCATTAGCACCATCAACAGCATCATCGTCCTCATCATCATCATCAGCATCACCATCATCATCATCAGCAGCAGCAGCAGTATTATCATCGTCCTCGTCTACATCCTCATACGAATCCTCGTCCGCGTCATCATTATCATCCTCATAGTCAGCATCAACATCATCATCGTCATCATAATCATCATCGAAATCACCCGCATCGTCCTCACCGTCATCATCATCCTCATCATCATCAGCATCATCAGCGCCATCGCCATCATCATCAGCATCAGCATCATCGTCATTAGCATCATCACAACCACCACCACCATCATCGTCATCATCAGCATCAGCATCATCATCACTGCATATAATCATCAGCAGCAGCATCACCATCAGCATCATCAGCATCAGCATCATCATCCACATTATGCTCAGCAGCCTCAGAAGCCTCATCCTCATCCGTTTCCTCATCCTCATGCTCATCCTTTCTCTCCCTCCCTCCCTCCCTCCCTCCCTCCCTCCTTCCCTCCCTCCCCCTCCTCCTCCTCCTCCTCCTCCTCCTCCTCCTCCTCCTCCTCCTACACCTCCTCCTTCTGCTGCTGCTCCTCCTCCTCATCATCATCAGCAGCAGCATCATCATCAGCATCAGCATCAGCATCAGCATCAGCATCAGTATCATCATCAGCATCAGCATCAGCATCAGCAGCATCATCATAATCATCATCAGCATCAGCATCAGCATCAGCATCCTCATCATCATCGCCATCATCATCATATTCATCATCAACATCATCATCGTCATCAGCATCATCATCGTCATCAGCATCATCATCATCAACATCATCATCATCAGCAACATCATCATCATCATCATCATCATCATCATCATCATCATCATCATCATCATCATCACCATCATCCTCATCATCGTCGTCCCCGATGTCGAGGTCCGAGGCCCCAAGCTCGCTATGGAATGTGCCCTGGGTTCGAGGTTTTCGAGCGTCGTCGTTCCCGAGAGGTTTTCCAGCCTCGGGATGCTTTCCAGCAGCTGCGCCTCGCCGAGGGCGCTCCAGGGGTGCCCAGATCGTCCCGAGCGGCCGCATGAGACCCAAGTTATGACCCGAAAGCCATGCCCCCTTGACGTGGAGGTGCGAGCTCCGAGGTTCGAGTCTGGTCGATGCCCTCCTAGAGGAACCCCGCGGTCACAAATTCTAGACAGAGCGCACCACAGGATGGGTCCAGGGGCCGATTCTTGAGGCCAGGCTCGGCCCCGAATCGGCGAGACGCCTCAGCTGCACATCTGTCCTGGCAGCGGGCTGCCAGTCTTGGCGAGCGCCGCTCCCCCTGAGCCTAAGTTCCAGCCCGCCTCTGGCACGGCAGAACCAACCACATGTTGACTCTGCTGCCCGCGAGGGCCGCACTGAAATCGCCTGGCCGGCTCCAGGAACTACAAAGGGGCCCAGGGACACACAATTAAACAAGTGGCACGTGTGCCATGGCTCTTGCACAAAAAGGAAGGGGGAGGAGGAGGAGGTGGAGGAGGAGGAGGAGGAGGTGGGAAGAGGGGGCAAGACATCGCCCCTCGGGGCCCAGCAACGGGGCCCAAATCCCAGGTGGGGAGAGGGGGGGAGGTGGCGTGCGTCGCGACGCGGAATAAAGTGCTCGGAGCGGAGGGGGCACGGGGCGGAGGTCCCACTGGGGCACTGGGGGCGCGGAGAGGAGGGGGGGGAGGTGGTGTGCGTCGCGACGCGGAGTAACATGGTCGGGGCGGAGGGGGCACTGGGCGGGGCTTGGGGCAGAGGGCCACGGGGCGGGGGTCCAACTGGGGCGCTGGGGACGGGGGGGAGGGGGGGAGGTGGTATGCGTCGCGACGCGGAATAAAATTGTCGGGGCGGAGGGGGCACGGGGCGGAGTCCCCACTGGGGCGCTGGGGACGCGGGGAGGGAGGTGGGGGAGGTGGTGTGCGGCGCGACGCGGAATGAAGCGTTAGTGGCGGAAGGGGCAGTGGGCGGGGCCCCCGCTGGGGCGCTGGGGACGCGGGGGGACTCGGGGCAGAGAGCCACGGCGCGGGGGTCCCACTCTGGCGCTGGGGACGCGGGGGGGGGGGGTGCGACGCGGAATAAAGCGTTCGTGGCGGAGGGGGCAGTGGGCGGGGCTCCCGCTGGGGCGCTGGGGACGCGGGGGGGCTCGGGGCAGAGAGCCACGGCGCGGGGGTCCCACTCTGGCGCTGGGGACGCGGGACGGGGGGGGATGTGCGACGAGGAAAACGTTCGTGGACGAGGGGGCGGTGGGCGGGGCTCCCGCTGGGGCGCTGGGGCGGGGGAGCTCGGGGCAGAGAGCCACGGCGCGGGGGTCCCACTCTGGCGCTGGGGACGCGGGGAGGGGGGGGGTGCGACGCGGAATAAAGTGGTCGGAGCTCTAGACACCCTGTGCAAGAGGATAGGCACAAATCTCTGGATTCCCCACATGTTCCATGCTTTCTAGACATCCGACTCCCCCCATCCACTTCCTATAAGTCTCAAGATTCTCGTGAGAATCGACAGTTGTTTCTGTCTGTATTTTTGCTCACTGCTGAGACTCCCGTGACTTGGTACCGAAGCTGGAGAAACTCACAGGCACGTTACCGCGACTCCCCAGACCTCTCCTGGGATGCGTTATGACCAGAATTCCGAGGCGAATCCAGCGGTGGCGAAGAGGGCCTCCCAGGAGGTCCAAAGAGGCGGAAACGAATGTCTGTGTCTGTGTGATGTTTCCCTCCTGCCTGCTCTACGCGGAACTCTTCCACGTCCGAGCGCCTTCCCCTCCCCCTCCCCCCGCGCGACCGCCCTCGCATTTTCCCTCCCTCTTGAACGCCGGACGCCTTTCGCCTGCCCCGAGTAGCCACACGCTGGAGCGGCTTGCCCCTGCCTCGCCGCCGACGGAAAAGTGCTTCTTCCCTCCAGAGGAACCATGGATGTGAAAAATGGTCCGCGTCTCGCTTTGACTCCCGCTGGCCTTCCGCTGGTCTTCCGCCGAGGGCGCGGTGCGCCGGGAGGCGACGCCCCTTCTGGAACGCCCTGCATGCACGCAAGGGGGGAGGAGGACGAGGAGGAGGAGGAAGAGGAGGAGAAGAAGGAAAGGAGAAGGAGGGGCAGGAGGGGGAGGAGGACGAGGGGGCAGAGCAGGAGAAGGAGGAGAAGGAGGAAGAGGAGGGAGGAGGAGGAGGAGGAGGAGGAGGAGGAGGAGGAGGGGTTAGCCAGAACCTGCCGCAGGACATCCGCTC
>CAUYUJ010020772.1:67479-97479 GCA_963575745.1 Prorocentrum cordatum | reverse complement strand
CCCAAGAAAGCCCCCAGATGTAAAAATGCTTGATGCCCCGTGGGTGGATGAAGGAGTTTGGCGTTTTCGCCGTGACGGCCCAAGAGGCCCCCAAGACCACCCCAAAACGGCCCAACAAGGGCCCAAGAGAGGGACACGAATGGTAAGTCTAAGCCGTCCGTCCCTAGAGGCTCCCTGAACGCCCCAAGAGGCGCCCAAGGGGCCCCCAACAGGCCCAAAAAGGCCCCAACATGCCCCAACATGACCCCCAAGAGGCATCAAAACTACTTCCAAGAAGCCCCCGAGGGGGCATCCCACCAGATACCGACGAACATCCAAGAGGCTGCATGCCCACAACTCAGGCACGGTGGCAGGACTTGCCGTAGGCAGTTGAATTACCAGCATCATCAGCATCGCCGTAACCATATGTATAGCAATAGAAACAAAAAGAATAACAAAAAATAGTACTAATACTAAGGATAATAACAATAATAATAAAGTTAAGGGCAATACTGATGATAATAAGACATAAAGGTGAACATAACTAGAATAGCAATGATGGGAGAGAGCGTGATCCACCGCCGCTTTACTGTGGAAAATTGCCAACCTTTTCCTCCGGAACCCGGGGGTCTCCCCCCCCCCCCCCTCCGAAAATCCCCCCCCCCCTGCCGGAACCCCTCCCCCCCCCCCCCCCCTCTCCCCCGGCAAAACCCCCCCCCTCCCCTAACCCCCCCCCCCCCCCCCCCCCCCCCTCCCGCTCGAAAACCGGGGGGGTCACTACCGGTTCGAACCCCTCCCCCCCCCCCCCCCCCCCTCCGGATCCGGAAAACCAGGGGGGGTCACTACCGGTTCGAACCCCCCCCCCCCCCCCCCCCCCCCCCCCCCCCCCCCTACTCACCGCCAGCAAACGACTCCCGGTCCCCACCACCGTCCGCATCACATCCCCCGCTGGTGTTCCCAGCACCACTGTCCTCACCACCGCTGTCCCCACTGGTTCCACCACCGCCCCTACTGTCCCCACCAGTGGCCCCACCACTGTCGCACTGTCCCCGCTGTCCCCAGAACTGTTCCCACCACGGTTCCACTCTCCCCACTGTCTCCACGGCCCCAACCACTGCCCGACTATCCCCACTGTCCCCACTGTCCCACTGACTCCTCCGCTGTCCCACTGAGCTGTCCCACTGTTCCCACCACTGTCCCCACTGTCCCCACCACTGTCCCCACTGTACCTCTGTCCCATTGTCCCACCGCCGTCCTCGCCACCGCTTTCACCACTGTCCCCACCACCATTGTACCCTCCACTGTCCCACTGTTTCCACCTCGTTCCCATTGTCCCCACACCACTGTCCCCACCACCACCGTCACCACCACTGTCCACTGTCCCCCTCTGTTCCCACCATTGTCCCCACCACTGTCCCCACCACTACCGTCCCCACAGCTGTCCCACTGTCCCCACCACTGTCCCGCTATCCCCTCACCACTGTCCCCACCACTACCGTCCCCACCACTGTCCCACTGTCCCCCCGCTGTCCCCACCACTGTCCCGCTGTCCCCTCACCACTGTTCCCACCAACACCGTCCCCACCACTGTCCGCACCCCCACTCGGTTTTCGAGGGGGGGGGGGGGGTTCGAACCGGTAGTGACCCCCCCCCCCTTTTCATGATGAGCTGGGGGGGGGGGGGGGGGGGGGGGGGGTGGGGGGGGGGGGGGGGTTCGAACCGGTAGTGACCCCCCCCGGTTTTCCGGAGGGGGGGGGGGGGGAGGGGTTCGAACCGGTAGTGACCCCCCCCGGTTTTCCGCCAGCAGCGGTAGAACACGCTCTTTCAATGATGGCAATACGAATAATAACAACAGCGATAACGATACTAACAAATATAAGAATACCAAAAGTCAGATTGGTAATTGTAAAAGTAGTAAAAGTACAAATACCAATACCAATATGAATATTAATCGGAATACGAATGCGAATACTATAGAATTTGTATACGGATACGGGTGCTAACACTGAGACGAATACGAGTACTAATACGAATAATAGTAATAACAAGAATGATGAGGATGCGAATGGGAAGACTGATACTATTTTAAAAAGCATAGTCGTTACAAAAATGATAAGAAGAAACATAACAATCATCATCAGCAGCAGCATCATCATCATAATCAGCATCAGCATCATCATCACCATCTTCATCACCAGCAGCAGCAACGTCATCATCATAATCATCATCAGCAGCAGCGTCAGCATCATCGTCATCGTCATCGTCGTTGTCGCCGTCATCACCAGTATCGCAACCACCACCGCCAGCACCATCATCATCACCATCATCATCAGCATCATCATCGTCATCATAGTCGTCACTATCGTCAGCATCGTCATCATCATCAACGTCGTCACCAGCATCATCAGCAACATCGTCATCTTCGGCATCGTCATCGTCAGTGTCATCATCGTCATCGTAATCGTCATCGTCACCGCCATCATCATCAGCATCATCACCATCACCCTCGTCACCATCATCATCTTCACCTCATCGTCCTCCTCCTATTCCTCCTCCCTCCGCCTCCTCCTCCTCCTCCTTCTCAGCCTCCCTCCCTTTGCATCAGCACCATCAGCAGTATCAGCATCATCATCATCATCATCAGCATCATCATCATCAGCATCATCATCCTCCGCATCAGCATCATCATTATCATCGTCACCATCAGCATCATCATGATCATTATCATCCTCAGCAGCATCATCATCCTCATCATCCTCCTCTTCCTCCTCCTCCCCCGCGCCCTCCTGCTCCTTCTCCTCCTCGACCTCCTCCTTTTCCTGTTTCTCCTGCTGCTCCCCTCCCTCCCCCCCGAGGGAAAGCAGAAGGAAGGACGGGGGCGGGAGTAAGTACCCCTGCCCTGGGGCAGGAGCCACCGTGGCTCCTGGCAGAAGAACTCCTCGACGTTGGACACATCGATCTCGGTCTGGTTGCCCGCGTCCGCCTCCGAACGGTGATGATGACGGTGATGATGGTGATGGTGATGATGACGGTGATGGTGGTGATGGTGATGGTGATGGTGATGGCCATGGCGATGGCGATGGTGATGGTGATGGTGATGGTGATGGTGATGGTGATGATGGCGGTGATTGTGTTCGCGATGGCGATGGTGATGGTGATGGTGATGGTGATGGTGATGGTGATGGTGATGGTGATGGTGATGATGGTGGTGATTTTTTTTGTGATCGCGATGTCGGTGGTGATGGTGATGGCGATGGTGATGGCGATGGTGATGGCGATGGTGATGATAATAGTGATTGTGATCGCGATGGCAATGGTGATGGTGATAGTTGTGGTGATGGTGATGGTGATGGTGATGGTGATGGTGATGGTGATGGTGATGGTGATGGTGATGGCGATGGTGATAGTGATAGTGACGGTGATGGTGCTGGTGATGGCGATCGTAATGGTGATGGAAATGATGATGATGGTGGTGATGGTGATGGCGATGGTGATGGTGATGGTGATGGTGATGAGGATGGTGACTGTGATCGCGATGTCGGTGGTGATGGTGATGGCGATGGTGCTGGCGATGGTGATGGCGATGGTGATGATGATGGTGATTGTGATCGCGATGGCAATGGTGATGGTGATAGTTGTGTTGATGATGATGGTGATGGTGATGGCGATGGTGATGGTGATAGTGACGGTGATGATGATGGTGCTGGTGATTTCCCCAAACGGCCACTGATGGCGCCCATGGCAATCGATGAACAGCGAATCCGTGAGTGACTGTATCAGCAAACGAATCAACCACGATGGCAGGTTTAACAGTGCAGCTGGCGGCGCACACCAGCGAACCACCTCCGTCGGGTGGGCGCCACGGGGGGGCAGCAAAGCAGGCACCGGAGGGAGGCGGAGGAGAGGCGGCCGATCGCGTGATCAGGCCTCGACCAAGCTGGCCACCGAACGAACCCCAGGATGGTCGGGAGCACGCGGCGGCGGCAGCAGCGCAGGGAGCCTCGAACTTGCCCCGAAATCGCGCAAGCCAGGGTAGCAAGGGCGTGCGACAGCGAACGGGGAGACTCAGCATTGTCGCAATCTGCTGCGCTGCAGCACGCCTGCAGTTGCACTCCAACGAACGCACCCAGGAGCTCTCGGCGAGGCTAAGTTCCACAGGCCAAACTCCGACGATCAAGGAAGCACGCAGGGACAGCGGCGGGCGGAATCGCACTGCACTACAACTCCACCGAGAGGGGCAGAGCAGCAAGCAAGCAAAAGAGCAAAAGATGCGAGGGATGCGGCGGCACTCAAACAAATGCATTATCCCGACTGATTTCGAAGATGTTGCACAGCTACACGGATCGGGGGGTGGCGTTCCATGAGCAAACGGAGCGACCCTCGAAAACGTGCTCGGGAGCGGCACCCGCAGTCGCAGTACGAAGGCGGAACTGCGAATGCGCATGGACAAAACTCTCGACATGGGCACGCAGAGCGACGCCACGTCTAGTTTCGGGAGCGGCCCCATCGACACAAGAGAGGATGGGGAAGGGGGGGGGCGAAGCCAAATTAGAGAACGCCCGGGGCACAAGTCGCACACAAAGCAAGCACGCGAGGACAGCGCAGATAATAGCACGGATCGTCTCCGCCATGTCCACGGCCAAACAAGCACGGTTTGGGAAACGCGCGGGGTCCCGCAGAGGTCCACAACCCACGGCAGGGCACCCGAAAACAGCCACCGCTAAAAACATCGAAACAGCTCGAAAAAAAACCTCCGTATTTCAACCTGGGAAATCGGAAACCACACGCCAGGGGCAAGGGGAAGGGGAAGCTATTTCAACACATTTCTGGGAACTTCGCCAAATATCACAACAGGTCTCTCAGATTCCCTCAACGCGTTCACGGGCTGCGCTTGCGACACGGCAGCAGGATCAGCATCGATATGTCTGGCCATCGGCAAGAGATCTGTCACTGCATCAGCACATATGACAGGGGCGAGTTCACAAACCACCCTTTCACCAGACGAGATGGGACCAGTAGAACTGGCACGGGTGCCCGCGAGGGCGGTCTGGTGGGTTCGCCAGGCAGGAGGACTGCGGGCCGTCCGGAACACCGTCGGTTTCGAGACACGCTTGATCGACGCGTAGCGCGCATTGCACCCTGCACCACCCAAGAACTGCATCATCTTACCATTGAAGCTGGAGCGACGGCCAACGTAAAGGATCTGGAGAGCACGGTCTTCTAATTGATAGAGTTGGACAGCCGGTCGATGGAACTGAAGCACGCAACTAAGCACAAGCACGGCACGAACGCTGCGTGCAGCAATTGATTCAGCCAAGCCCACGCCCACACCATGGATCTTACAGGCACGGTACTGATCGCACTGCGCGTCGGGAAGCTGTGACGGCGCGCCCCCGGACCCACGGAGACTCCCAAGTATCTGCGCCATCCAACTTTCTGGGAACGTTCGCAGCCCCTGCCGGAGGATCCCAGAAAGTTAGCATATACAAACGGGTCACCAGAACGCCCCACCAAAACAATACCCTTACCATAGCGCAGCTCAATGCCGATAGCACCCGCGAGGAGGCAGAGCCTTCTCGAAGACAGGCAGCAAATCAGTAAGTAAGTTCGCCAGACGGAACCCGAGGTCATCAGCACACCCCGAAAGGCCGAACCTAGGAGGACCTGAAGCCAGGAGCCAATGACAGACTGGGCCCAGGGCAAGAGCAAACAAGAGCATCGAAGCCGTACACCCTTGGCGGACCCCTCGACGCACGAAACGAAAATAACCCCACATAAATGTCCCATAGCAGCACTATCGCCGTTGAGGTTCTCGAAGAACTGCATGGCCAGGAACGGAATCCCCAACTTTTCCCGGGCAAACAGCGCCCGCGAAATAAACGGGCTAGGCGACGCGGCCTTGAAGTCAGCAAAGAGCTGGGCCAAATCACCGCGCCCCTCCATATGGGCAAGCACCCCACTAGCTCCACAAGCAACGAGATTGTCCAGGACCGACCGACCAAGAACGCCCCCAAACTGCAAGGAGTGAATCGACTGAACACTGGCTCTGGCCAGAGGGCACGCCACGACGGCGGCCATCAGCCTACAGTCGGCGGATCCAATCGACAAAGGGCGAACGGGGGAAGGCCTGCGGGCAGGCGGCACAGCAGAGTCGCCAGACGGATGGCCACCTGTCGCCAAGAACACCACAGGCATTTCATGAAAATCATCGGGGACGGGAACGCGAGGATGGTAGATGCAGTGGCTAAAGATCATGCGCAATGTCTTACGCGCCAGCGTGCTTCCAAAATCCATCGGGCAAACCATCGACCCCTGGCGCGGAGTGCCAAGAACGATCCACAAGTTCAGTAAGCTCTGCACGGGTCAATTTCCACTCAAGATCAGGCATAAGAACATCACCGCGCTGGATGCGCGGTGGCAGGGTGTCCCACAACGCGGGATCAGGTGCGCGCGCCGAAAAGACGCCACCCCAATACCTCGCCAGCTCGTTTCCAGCACGCCGCCCGGAATCACGCGGACGGCCATGATTGCCCGCGCAAATGTTACCGAGCCTTACAAACTTATCATGACTACGCCACCGCTCAAGATTGCGCTGCACACGCGCACCCTCGCACAAGGTCGCGCCCAGGGATTCCGCTGGAATTCTGCAACGCCTCTTCAGCATCATCAAGCAACCAGTTACTCAAATATGCAATGCGCGCGCACAGACCAACAGGGTCACGAAAGTTCCAGCGCCCACATCAAGGAAGGACATAAGATGAGGGCACACACGCGCAGCACGAACAACAAGGCACTGAACATCAGCACGGAACCCACGCAGAGCGGCAACACACCAGCGTAAGCACTCGCGTTGCGTCCGAGCCTCACGACGCCGCAACACTCTACGAAACCCAGCACATGCCTCATGCATTGTCATCACGGCACTACCTAAGCGCAGCTTGATCAGGAGGGGCGAGTCCAACGCCGCGATCCCATCAGAAAGTAGGCCCCCGAACACCGA
This sequence comes from Prorocentrum cordatum, assembly GCA_963575745.1. Taxonomy (NCBI): domain Eukaryota; class Dinophyceae; order Prorocentrales; family Prorocentraceae; genus Prorocentrum; species Prorocentrum cordatum. The sequence goes on along the minus strand of CAUYUJ010020772.1, from coordinate 90,500 downwards.
AGCACGGTCAACCCACGCAGGGATGGGGGGAGGACATCGGAGAAACGAGGCTTAGGGTTAACAGCCACCATCACGGGGACGCGATCGGAAGAGTTCTTCAGATTGGTAGGCATGCCGATCGTCGAGCCAGTGACAAAAAGATCCACCAAGACTGCCGGGGGGATGTCAACACACACGCGATCCAGGACGAGCAGTAGAGACAAGCTTGGGACCCTGACGAGCACGACGGGCACCCTGCGGCTGGCACGGCTCCTTCCAGTCGCCAAAGCAAGAGTTCCATTCACGAGTGAACGCACCATCCCCTCCACCAGCGATCTTAGCCTCAAGATCCAGCCCAGCTTCATCATTGAGCACAGATTTGAAGCCGCCAGGCAGGATTTGAGACGCAGCGGGGGACGGCAAAAGAGCGGGGCGAACAGCAGAGAGAAAACGACGGGAGCACCCAACGCCAGCATCAACATCTGGCATGCGAACGGCAACGATTCCCAGAAGTCCAGAAGTACCCCGCCCAAGGACGCAGGAGGCCTTCCCAGGGATCAGCGATTTTAGAAGGACGCCAGAAATACGTCGCGAGCGACTCTCGAACACAGACCAGGACCCCACACCCAGGAACGTCATCAGGGTGAGCGCTCAGAGAAGACCTGTGCGACGGGAGCGCCTTCTGAAGAGCGACCAGGCCCCCAGAATGCCCGCGGGGCTCCTGAACGCAGACGACCTAATGTTTCCTGCGCAACCCAAAGAAGATACGCCATGGAGCGCAAGTCCGATTCTCCGCATGGCTGACACTTCCAAACGTACTGCGGGCACTCCAGGCAACAACAGAGTGAAGCTTCTGCTGCAGGAAAAGAGGACCTGCGCTGCCCCAATCTCCCCCGAAACGAATTGTGCCTCATTTTGTTTATATATATAACACCAACAAAACAAAAAAAAACAAAGAAAACACTATATACCTATTCGCGATGCTCCTGACTGCCGTTCCGCTAACTATATATAGATATATAGTATTATAAGAATATGCATAATAATAAGCAGAGGAAGAAGAATGATGATAATAATGATAATAATACTAACAATAGCAATAACAATAGTAGTAATACCAATACTAAAAATGATGAGAATGATAACGATACTAAGAATAATAATAATAATAATAATAATAATATAAAAGACCATCACGCAGGAGAGAGGCAATGCCATGCGTCAGCCACCCAGCCCCCAACGGGGCATCCTCAAAAGAAGAATTGCGTTCGCCAGAGGCTCAACTGACCTAAAACCTAGTCCACAATCGACTGCTGTTTACAAGCGAACGCGATAACCCTGGACATCTCGACAGACGGCGCGGGCTTCGGAACATGATGGAGCTTCACCGCATCCCCCCAGACCTCGCTCGAAACGAAGATGAACCCGTTGCCGACCGACGAGTCAACCGACCACCCGTTGAGCACTGGAGCGCGTTTGAAGAGGCCCTCGAGCTCGCTGCAAATCTTACCCATGACAATCAACTGTTCGTTAGTCTCAAAATCGCGGAGCGGCTTCAAACGCCACGTCTTGGGGCCCTTGGGGGTCTTGAACTCGAAATCTTCATGATAATGCTTACGGACCGCGTCAACCGTCTCAGCGGCCGAATCAGCAGAGGTAAAGGCAATAATGGCATGATTCGAGAAGTTCTGCAGCGTCGCGGACGTGGCCATCTTCGCTTTTCCTCTGCACACGCAGAGAGAACCTCAGTTCCCGCATGTTGGAGAACCTTACGAGTGAACTCGCCGCCAAGCCCCACAATATGTGCCTTGGACCAATGATCGGCATTCCCACCACGCACCGACGGAGCAAGCCCTCGGAACTTCTTATTCGGACAACTGAAACCACCCTCATCAGTACTCGTCCCAGAGAAACTGGAGCTCCAATTCCGAATATTTGCAAGCTCCGCTTCGGTCTTCAAGATGTTGGCACGCTGTTCTTAAAGACCACTCTGCAAGGCAACAACACTAGCGGCAAGCTCGCAAGCCTTGGCCGACACCAGCGAGAGAGACTCACTCATCTTGGCCACCTGAGCCGTCAGCTCCTTGATCGCCGCATCAGACGGGGCCATCGCTACCCCAGCCGCGAGATCGATCGGGCCGGAAGAGAACGGCAAGCAAACAGAGCGGGCAGGCAGCTACGCCAGCAGCTCGAATTCCCCGTCGGCTGCGACCAAAGTCGAGGCGCCAGGGGCACACGTTTCGACCTTGAGCCACAATGGCTACGGATGGTGATGGTGATGGCGATGGTGATGGTGATGGTGATGGTGATGGTGATGGTGATGGTGATGGTGATGGTCATGGTCATGGTGATGGTGACGGTGATGGAAGGTGATGATGGTTTTGATGTTGACAATGATGAGGGAGGCACCCGCAAGAGGGGGAAAAAAAACGAATGGGGTGAGCTAAGAGCAGCGAAATTGTGCATGAACATGAACTTTCAGAGGTCCGCGCGGATCTCGTGGATCGGCGCCTAACCCCACTGGCAGCGCCTCTGGGGCTGCCCCTGGCGCCTTATGCCCGCAAGGGAGTCGGGTCCAGCGCCGACCCAATAAATTCGCATGGACCGCCGAAAGTCTATTGCTGCAGTTGTCCTTCTTCTGACTCTTCCTCTTTTCACTATTACGATTGAAATATTGACGTTCGCATGTCTATAATTAGTAGCATGACTCGTATTTCTAGTGCTCTTCGATGCAATAGAGAGGCCCTGCGAGATGACACAGCGACCGTACACGGTGGCTTACGCGGGCCGCCAGCGAGGCACGCCACATTGTAAACGAGGGCGTTTACGCGCCACCGCACGCGGGAAGCATATACGCCAATGTCGGCGCAATTGGACCCGTCTTTTTTCGACGGTGGGCAAACCTCCCTTTAGTAGACCTCCCCTTAGCGAAAACGGCCTGGGACCGAAACCGACGGACCTGGACCCGCAAAAATGACGGCCGCGAGGCCCTCTCGCGAAACGAAAACGGCCAATTCCTTAATCGACGTGTCAGGGTAGGAGGTCTGTCCACCCCCGATTTTTGGTCGCCCAGATGGCCCACCCTGCAGGCTCGGCAAACGGCACATCGTGGAGCGGTGCTGCAGCCAAGGCGAAAGAGTACGAGGGAGGCGGGGCGCAGGCGCCCCGACCTCTGGAGCCCAGGATGAAGACATGGGCGGAAAACCTCTCCCGAGTCTACAGGGCAGTTTTTTAATATTGATATATATATATATATATATATATATATGTCGGATTTTTAGAAAATATATGATTTGACATACATGAGTTATTCATGAATAAATGTATGCATGAACCCATCGTTGTTTTTAATACTAAATCCCTGCATTTTCAGTACATGATCCGTACGCGGAGCATGTATTAAAAACGGCACTGTAACACTCTGACCAAACCAAAGAGGCAGGGGCGATCTGGGTCTGGCCTGGGGAAACCAAAAGGTACCGATACCGCTACTCCCCGGACCTCTCCCGGGGTGCGTCCTGACCAGGATTTCGAAGCGAATCCACTGGTGACAACGAGGGCCTCCGAGGAGGCCGAACAAGGGGAAAACGTGCGAAGGGTAGCGGTAGCGGTACCTTTACCTCCTCTGACGGTCAGGGCTTCTCCCCGAGAGGTAACCCACAGCCAACCCTGGGTGGGCGGGGGGGAGAACCCCTCCTGCTTGGTCTGGCTGGGGTGCCCTGTCCTTGGGGGGCCCCTGCAAGAAGCAGCCCGCGGGCGGCTCCGGAGGCCGTGGGTCCAAGAAGCCGTCGACGTCCCGCTTTGGCTTCCGCCAGCGGAGCCGCTGCCGTGTTTCAGCCTTCTGCTTTCTGCCGCCTAGGGTGACGAACGAACAACACATGCACACACTCACACACAAACACACACACACACACACACACACACACACGCACATACACACACACACACACACACACACACACACACGCACACGCACACGCAAACACGCAAACGCGCAAAAACACACGCACACACACACACACACACACACACACACACACACACACACACACACGCACGCACGCACGCACGCACGCACGCACGCACGCACACACACACACACACACACACACACACACAACACACACACACACACACACATACCCGTAGGGTGGTCGGAGGGAGGAGGCCTGGCTATTGGTATGGGTGCGGGCTCTCGGAGACGGGGGGAGGCGCCCTTGTCAAGCGGGGACCCCCAGCTGACAACACGCACCCGTGGCCCCCATTCGTCCCCCCTGTGGGTACAGCGGAGGCAAGTCCACAAGAAACCTTCCACAAGAAACCCAACCCTGAGACCCCAGGAAGTCCCCTGCCTTCTGGTGTGGGAACGTCACGCTCTCCATCGCAGAACCATCGATACCCGAGAAATCCGGGACACCTTGGAGGCAAGCAGGATGCTTCTTGGCATGGGCCCCCACTGTATGGGTGCGTATTTTGTTGGTTCTGGAGGAGGAGGAGGAGGAGGAGGAGGAGGAGGAGGAGGAGGAGGAGAGGGAGGGAGGGGGAGGGGGAGGGGAAGGGGGAGGAGGAGGAGGAGGAGGAGGAGGAGGAGGAGGAGGAGGAGGAGGAGGAGGAGGAGGAGGCAGGATCGAGGCAGGAGGAGGCAGGGGCGAGGCGCGCCGAGGGCGGGGCCCCGTTCTGGAGCCCCCTCCCCCCCACGCGTGCGAGCGTGGAGGCCCCAGGGGCTGGAGCTCCGCATCGCACGCACCCGACGGGGCCGAGGGGAGGTCGACTGGAGATGGACGCAGGATAGAGGAAGGATAGACGAAGGCAGGTCCGAGGGGCGTAGGGAGGGTCGACTGGAGATGGACGTAGGATGGACAGGGCTGTGGGAAGGTCGACTAGAGATGGACCTTGGGATAGACGAAGGCAGGAGGGCGCCAATTCTGAAGGGGCCCAGGGACACACAAATAGATACACACAAATCACAGGGTTCCCCATATATTTTCTCACATGTTCTTGATCTTCGTCCCCCCCCACCTCCCATATGTTCCCAGATGTCCCTGAGAATCGACGATTATTTGTGTCTGTGTTTTCCCCTCCAGAAGCTCTACACATACCAAGACCCTGGCCAAGCCCATCCTAGGCCCAGGATCGGTGCACACGCCCTCCTGGCTTGGCCAGGAAGGCACACGCACCGATCCTGGGCCCAGGATGGGCCTAGCCAGAGTCGGTGTGCACGTACAGCTCTCGTCGCGTGACGAAGAGCGGCTGGCATGAAGGGTTTCGGGGCACTCGACAGTCATTCGCAAGGCTTCAAGACGGGCGTGGGGCATCACTCAACTGAAACGTCATGAACTGTAAGCTCGCGCTCGAACGTCGCACAAGATCTGTAAGGGCGCAGCGAGATACCGCAATGCCTCTTGTGGAGATGCAGTATGCTTGAGTGCGAGATGCAGTATGCTTGAGTGCACGAGGCTCCGTGGCCACCCTCCAGTGGCCCTGAGTCCAGGACCCTAGATGCTCGCTCGCTAGGTAATCAGACGTGGCAGCTCTGGCACAAGTAATACGGCCTCAGGTCCCAATCGTTGCTGGCTCCCAAATAACCGTCAAAAATGTAGCTCTGCATGCGAAATACAAGCACGAGACTGGCCTGGCTCCCAGCCAGGCCAGACCTAACCTGTAGGCGACATTCCCACGGACTCCGCGACGCCTCTGCACGTGAGCAGTCAGTTCTGGAAGTGGAGGAGGTGTGTAGGTGTATGAGGGTACATGGCGATTTGCGCACACTGCGGGCAAGCCGCCCAGCAGCCGCGGCAGGGAGATAGCGGCAGCTCGCCAGCTGAAGCAAGCGAGGGAGAGCAATTGAATTCAGGCCCTAAGTCTAGTGCTGGTACGAGCCAGTGGCTGCGCGCATATGACATTCAACAACTTCTCGTGCGAGTTCATTCATATGCTCCATTTGTTCCGAGACGAACGCGGCCGTCTGCTGCTGGTCTTTGCGGGCACCGCACTCGAGCAGGGTCCTTATGACCTGCCCCCACTGCGGATTATAACATAGCAAATTCAGGCGCTTGAGCAGCTCAGCCTTGATGGGAGCCACCTGCGCAGTTGGAAGGCACCGGAGCACCTCGCAGAGCACCCCAGCGCCACCCTGCAGCCACAGGCAATCTATGGCATGGCCATCTATCTCCCGCGCGATGAAGCCGCAGGCCCTGGGCAGCAAACGCAAGCAAGTACGCAGCACCTCGCCGCCATGCGGCGATCGGATCAGGCCTGGCACCCAGCCGCGCAGCTCGCCTATCAGCCTCACCCGCTGCAGCAGCGGTGCCAGCTTCAGCGCTCTCTGAACCGCGAGGCTGCCGTTCTCCTCGCTGGCGGTTGCGAGCTCTACGACGGCGCCCTCGAACTGCTCCACGGCGTACTGCCGATCCATGTCGCTCTGCGCATCCTGGAGGCACTTCTATCTCCCTCTCTCTCTTTTTCTCGCACGCGTCAGAAGAAAGCGGATGGAGTAAGCATTACTCGGGCCACGGGCAACGAATTGCACAACACCCTCCTGCTGAACGCTCCCAAACAGAAGACGCGTCATCCCAGATCATGGGCAACAGCACACAAAACACTCGCACACACACAAACACACACACACACACGGTTGGCATGGTGAGGTGGGAGATGACGAGGAGGAGGAGGAGGAGGAGGAGGAGGAGGACGACGAGGAGGAGGAGGAGGAGGAGGAGGAGGGAGGTGCACGAGGGGAGGGCAACACCGTGCCTGTGCCAGGGCCTCTGGGCGCCAGCCACAGGGCTTGTGAAACCGACTGCAGGAGGGTGCGGACTCCGCTCTGCGCATCTGGGCACGAGGCTTCGGCGCAGCGCGGTGGTGGACAGCACCGCAACTTCGGTGGCAACTCACAGGAGCCTCCCATGCCATCCTGCTGGCTCCTGCGAGTCGGCGCTAACAGGGCGCTATTCGGCGCTGAGTCGACGCGATTCGACGCTGCGCCGACGCGGAATCGGCGCGCTCCCATTGACTGCCAGGCGCTAGCGCACGCTGATGCACTCTGAAGACGGCGCTGCGAAGACACACTCGGGGGCATCCGAGAAGGGGGCGTCCGAGAGGCGGGGCGCAAATCATGGCTGGCGGCATGTGCGCGGCCCAAGGGGGCCTCGGGGACATATTGAAATGAGCAAAGGCGCCGTGAAATCTGGGGAGATATCGTGGCCCCCGCCATGATATCCACCCCCCTAGGCATCACCACCCTCGTTGCCGCCCCCGACACACCCGCTCCCATGATGCCGAACGCCGCGAATGAGAGCACGTCAACGGACCGTGCCTGGCGGCACCTCAGACCCCGCGAGCACCATTGCTCGTCCGAACAGGTGCGCCTTCTGAGCACGCCGCCCGTGGACTCTGCCAAGGCCCGCCAGCACCGCGGGACCCACGGGCGCCTGCGCACCGCCACAGGACACTGGAAATGAGGATAGGAGAACAAACAATGACACAGGCATACAGTAGGAGGTCGATCACAAGCAACCCAATCCTGAGCCCCCAGGACGTCCACTCATATTCGGAGTGGGAACGTCACGCTTCCCATCGCAGAACCATCAAGATCGAGGAAGCCCAGGGCACCCTGGAGGCAAGCAGGGTGTCTCTTGGCGTGGCTCCCCACTGCAAAGGGAAAAACTCCGAGGTCCGCGCGGCCTTCTCGGAACCGCGCTGGACCCCCATTCCCCGGCGCGCGCAGCCCCCCCAGGGGCGGCGCGGAAGGCACCGCCGGGGGGCGCCCCAGCGCCGATGCGAGAAGTCCGCGCGGAGCTCCGAGCCTTCACTGCCGCACGACGTGTCGAGCACGCCGGCCATCTGACGTGCGCAGCGGCGCTGCGAACGCAGAGACTCGTGGCTCCACCCCGCTGACAGGGACTGGTGCCTCCACTGCTGATGTTCCGTTCTCGTGCTCGGCGGTGCTCCTCAGACCCCGAGGCATGCTGCCGATCCGCTTGCCTGGATCAGCGTGTCTGGTTCCTTCGGGGGGATAGCAAAGGGCAGGGTAGAGAATCAGCTCACGTAGCTGATTTTCCCAGCGACTCCCGGCGCTTCCCGGCGCTGGGAGGCGCCCATGTATCGAGGAATAGGCCTGGCGGCGGGGCCGAAGCCAGCTGCATGCAGCAAATGTCGCACCCCCCCCCTCTCCTTATCATCCCCCTGTCGCCCGGCCCGACTCCTTGAGCCCGAGCCTTTCTGTTTATATGTCATTGCTTGCTCCCCGAAGGGGCGCCTGCGCACCTCCACAGGACACGGGAGGTGACGGGTGGGTGGGCCCGGGCAGGCCGGGCCTGGGTTCGAGCGTCACGGTCGCGGGGGCGCAGGACGCAGGACGCAGCACATAACGCGCGAGCAACGAGCCGCCAACACGGCAGCTCAGGAACGAAGCAGCGCCTCGAAGGAGGAGGCGCCAGCCACTAGCAACCAGACCCAGCACAAGGTTGCAGGCGGCCGGGGAGTCTGAAGTGGTTGGGACCCTCGAAAATCGGCCAGGAGGGGGGATGAAGCCAAATCCGCTCGAAATCGGTCCATGAACCCCTCACAGAGTCCACTTGGTGCAGTTGTTCACCCAGGATCCATGTTTGACGGTCCTGGGGCCCGAAAATAGCCCCTGGAGGCCAAAAAGGGGAACAAAAACCGTTCTGAACCCAAAGCCTCAAACCTGCCCGCCCTTCCTGCTGGCCGGAACAGTGCTGGACCACGTCAGACCCCCAGACGGCTCCAAGCACAGTCGACCCGTATAAGAAGGACGCGCGCTAAGGATGCAAGGGCCTTGGAAGGCCATGTCGACACTTCGCGGGCGGGGCGCGGCCAGCGAAAGCGGCCAAGGATGGACCGAGGAGGCAAGGATGCAAGGGCACCATTGGGAAGGTTACCCATCCTTACCATGCGGGTTGACTGAACTCCTCCTCCTCCTCCTCCTCCTCCTCCTCCTCCTCCTCCTCCTCCTCCTCCTCCTCCGCCGCCCATCCTTACCATGCGGGTGGACTGTGCAAGGGGCCCCAGCGGCCCTGGGCGGAGGAGGGCGGACCACCCTCCGCAGAGGCTGCGCTGACAAGGGCAGAAAAGGCAAGCTCCTGCAGCCGCGCGAGGAGCCCCCGACCACCACGCGCGGTCCGCGCGGGCCGTATCGTCTGGAGGAGGAGGAGGAGGAGGAGGAGGAGGAGGAGGAGGAGGAAGGAGAAGAAGAAGAAGAGGAGGAGTAGGAGGAGGAGCTGTCCATGTTGGGAAGGCTCATCGGTCAATCAATGCTCCCTCGTCTCTTGCCATTAGTAAATGTTGCCAGAACTGTCTCCGTGATTTCGGCCTGATGAACAGGCTTGTTAAGCACCTATCGAACGCCCCGACATGTTGGCGATCATTTACCGCCAGCGCCTACAGGCCATGCCAAAACGAGTTGCAGGAAGCGCGCGAGAGCGCGAAGCTCGAGGCGGCGCGCAACCGGGCTAGCGGTAGACCCACCACCTTTGCGCAACAGCCGTGGGTACAATGCCAGGGTCCCCCCATTGCTCCTCGTCTCCAGTGCACCCGCAAAGAGCTCCGTGAGGCCCGAGCTGTCCCCATGGTTGCCCCTCCACCCGAGGACACCAGGTCCCAGTGGCTACCCCCAAGAAGCCCACCAGGGCCATCATGTACGTTCTGCATTTGTTCTCGGGACATCGTCGTGCAAATGACGTGCAAGACCCCCTAGAGGCCCTGGTCAGACTCCATCCTGCCAATCTCTACGTGTTGAGTATTGATATTGTTAATGATGGGGTCCTAAGAGACTTAACGTCCGACCACGGCATTTTTCTTTGGGTAGAGATGCTGCGCTCGGGTCGTATCGCGGGGGTCATCATGGGGCATCCCTGTGAGAGCTGGTCCGCGGCGAGATTCAGGCCAGCTCCCAATGCCCGTCGCCCACCCAGGCCTCTGCGCTCTTCGGATCACCTATGGGGATTGGGTCACTTGGGTAGCAAGGAAAAACCAAGAAGTTGCTGTTGCTAGCAAGCTTCTCCGCACGTCGCTCACCTTTCTTCACGAAGCTTGGACTCACCAGATCCCAGCGATCATGGAACATCCAGCCCAGTGTGATTGGATCCCAGATGCCCCCATCATATGGAAGCTGCCTGAAGTTCGCGCGCTTGCTGCCCGTCCGAACGTCTGCCTGCACACCCTGCATCAGTGCAGGTTTGGAGCCCGCGTGAGAAAACCGACCACCCTTCTGGCAGTCCATACCCCTTCTCTGGCGCAACGATTAGGCACGATGCATGACGGGCCCCTCTGCAATCATCCTCAGGGACATCGAGCCTTGGATGGCCTCACTGAGGCCAACACCTGGGACACCGCCAGAGCCAAGGTGTACCCCTCGGGTCATTGCATCCTCCTGGCGTCCACCATGCTGCAAGAGGCTCGTCAGCGCTGGCCGATCATCGCAGGCAGTCTTGACAGGTTGGGACCTTGCACGCGAGAGAAAGCTTAGGGAATCGGGCGACGACTGGTCACTGCCACACGGATTACGGAAATTTCATACGCCACGGGATCCTTATGTGTACACCGTTGCAGGCTCGGATTGTGCCATGCACCAACGGAGGTAACGCCCAATTGTGTCGACATAGGACAGTCTCTCCTCACCTCCGACTGCTGCTCAAGCTAGGTGTTTGGGGAAGGGCCTGGGCGGGAAGGTATGCCGTGTTCACGAGCCCCGCAAGAGTCAACAAAAAAAGACGCTCAAGTGTTGCGGCTTAACAGCAACGCGTCATTGACAGTACCCAGCATACGGATGAAAGGCTCTTCTTAACCTCCCCCCATTTTCCATGGCCTGTAATCCCTTGGTGCGCCTTATGCAGTAGATGTTATGCAGGCCGCCACAGCTGCCACCGCTGCTTGCTGCTCTCTTGTCCTTTTCCTGTTCTCTTTTTCCCATCCAGCAAAGGCTTCAACCGTCTCTGCCTGAGTATGAATGAATGAATGAATGAATGAATGAATGAATGAATGAATGAATGAATGAATGAATGAATAAGGAGCGCACGTAGCTTAATGAATGAATAAGGAGGAGGAGGAGGAGGAGAAGGAGCTCCTGCAGCCGCGCGAATAGCCCCGACCGCCACTCGCGGTCCGCGCGGGCCCTGTCGTCTGAAGTGAACCTGTTGTGCTCCTGGACGGCGCGCCGGATGATCGGCAGTGAAAATACCCCTACAGCCAAGTCGCGCAAGAATTCAACCCGTATCATAAGGATGCGCGGTAAGGATGCAAAGGCCTTGGAGGCCCTCGTGAACGTTCTTCGAACGAGGTTGCCCAGCGAAAGTCGCTGAGAATGGGCCGAAGGGGCAAAGATGCAAGGGTAACCTTGAAAAAGTCGCTCATCCCCACTATGCGGGTTGACTGTAAGGATGCAAGGGTCGTGGAGGGCAATGTTGGCGTTCTCGAACGGGGCTGGCCAGCGAAAGTAGCCAAGGATGGGCCGAAGGGCCAAGGATGCAAAGGTAGCCTTGGAAAGGTGCTCATCCTGACTACGCGACTCGACCATAGCAGTTCAAAGACCCCTAACCGTTTGGGAGCGGACCTAACTTAAGAGGCCCAAGACATGGGGGATTTCCAGCTGACGTATCAAACCAAACCACCCACATTGCCTATCTCCCTGATGCAAAGACGGGGGCCTAAGTTTGGTAACGTCTTCATTGTGTTGTTAAGGTTAGGGGTTCTTTTGTTCTCGATGACAAGAGGGGAGGGGGGCGGGGCGAGGGAGGCTGCTTTCTGAGGAGGCAGGGGGCACCTTAAGAAGAGCTCAAGGGCTTGTTCCCAGCAGGCCTCTTAGAATACGGCGGGAGGGCCTCTGAGAAGCTCCTCCGACGTCTTCCGACTAGACGAGGCTGCCCTGTCAGAGCAGATGCCCTGAACGGGCTGCCGAGTCGGGGCAATCACCCAGACGAGGCCGCCCTGTCAGGGCAGATGCCCTGACGGGGCCGCCCCCCCACGCTCGCCCGCCGAAGGCATCCACCACAAAAAGACACTCGCAAGCAACAGTGCCAGCTTCTGCGCGCCGCCGAGCTCCTTCCAGGCCTCCACCTCCACGACCTCGGCCAGCGCGCCGTCGCAGAAGCGCACCCTCCGCGCCCGCCCTGGAGGCGTGCCGGCGCAGCCGCCCCCTCGCTCCGAGGATGCGTCCGAGTCGCTCGCCCCGTCGGCCGCCCGCCCCAGCGGGGGCGTGCCGGCGCGGCTGCTGCCGCACTCGGTGGACGCGTCTGACCCGCGTCGCAGCTTTTGCGGCTGCTCTGCCTCCAGGAGCTCCAGGGCCAGTTCCTGGAGCGGGCTATTGTCCTATGTCCTACCTGCTTACTCCTCCCGCCTCCCCCTCCTCCTCCTCCTCCGCCTCCTCCTCCTCCGCCTCCTCCTCCGCCTCCTCCTCCTCCTCCGTCTCCTCCTGCTCCTCCTGCTCCTCCTGCTCCTCCTCCGCCTCCTCCGCCTCCGCCTCCTCCGCCTCCTCCTCCTCCTCCTCCTCCTCCCCTCCTCCGCCTCCTCCTCCTCCTCCTCCTCCTCCTCCTCCTCCTCCTCCTCCCTCCTCCCCTCGTCTCCTCCTCCACCTCCGCATCCCTCCTCCTCCCTCCGCCTCCGCCTCTTCTGCCTCCTCCTCATCCTCCTCCTCCTCCTCCTCCTCCGCCTCCTCCTCCTTCCTCCTCCTCCTCCTCCTCCTCCTCCTCCTCCTCCTCCTCCGCCTCCTCCTCCTCCTCTCCTCCCGCCAACTCCTCCTCCTCCGCCTCCTCCCCCCTCCTCCTCCTCCTCCTCCTCTCTCCTCCTCCTCCTCCTCCTCCTCCTCCGCCTCCTCCTCCCCTCCGCCTCCCCTCCTCCTCCTCTCCTCCTCCTCCTCCTCCTCCTCCTCCTCCTCCTCCTCCTCCCTCCTCCTCCTACCTCCTCCTCCTCCTCCTACCTACTCTGCCCTCCTCATCCTCTCCTCCTCCTCCTCCTCCTCCTCCCGATCCACCTCCTCCCTATCCTCGTCCTCCCTATCCTAATCCTGCCTATCCTCCTCCTCCTCCTCCTCCTCCTCCTCCTCCTCAGCAGCAGCAGCAGCAGCGGCATCATCATCATCATCATCATCATCATCATCATCATCATCATCATCATCATCATCATCATCATCATCATCATCATCATCATCATCATCATCATCATCATCATCATCATCATCATCATCATCCACATCCCTCATCATCAGCATCCTCATCATCCATCATCATCATCATCATCAGCATACAGCATCACCACATCATCGTCATCATCATCATCAGCATCATCATCATCATCACCATCACCATCACCATCATCATCATCATCATCATCATCATCATCATCATCATCATCATCATCATCATCATCATCATCATCATCGTCATCGTCATCGTCATCGTCATCGTCATCATAATCATCATCGTCGTCGTCATCATCATCATCGTCATCAGCATCAGAATCGTCATCATCAACATCAGCATCATCATCAGCAGCATCTGTAACATAATCAGCATCAGCAGCATCATCAGCATCATCAGCATCACCATTATGATCATCATCATCAGCAGCAGCAGCATCAGAATTTGCATCAGCATCATCATAAGCAGAATCATAATCATCATCATCAGCATCATCACCATCACCATCAGCATCATCACCAGTATCATCATCATCAGCAGCAGCATCGCCCTCATTATCAGCAGAGTCAGCATCATCATCATCAGCAGCATCAGCATCAGCAGCAGCATCGTCATCATCGTCATCATCGTCATCATCAGCATGGTCATCATCATCAGCAGCATCAGCATCATCATAATCAGCATAATCATCATCAGCATCAGATGCATCGTCATCAGCATCGCCATCACCATCACAATCACCATCACCATCAGCATCAACATCAACATCAGCATCAGCATCAGCATCATGTGCATCATCATCATCATCATCATCATCATCATCATCATCAGAATCGGCATCACCAGCAGCATCATCACTAGCATCACCGTCATCATCATCCTCAGCATCAGCAGCAGCATCATCATCAGCATCATCAGCATCATCAGCATCAGCATCATCATCACCATCAGCATCGTCAACAGCATCTGCATCCTCATCAGCAGCATAACCATCATCATCATCATCAGCAGCAGCACCATCATCAGCAGCAGCCTCAGCATCATCGTGATCATCATCACCACCACCATCAGCAGCAGCATCAGCATCCGCATCATCACCATCATCATGAACCGCACCGCCGTCATCATCAGCAGCAGCAGCATCGGCAACATCAGCATAATCATCAGCGTCAGCATCATCATTACCGTCGTCATCAGCATCAGCAGCATCATCCTCACCATCACCATCATCATGGTCCGCCTTCTCCTCATCCCCCTCCTCCTCATCCTCCTCCTCATGATCCTCATCATCATCACCAGCACCGTGATCACCATCATCATAACCAGCATCCGCATCAGCAATATCATCATCAGCATCATCATCGTCAGCATCGTCATCGTCATCATCACCATCGAGATCGTCATCATCAGCATCATCATCGTCATCATCATCATCATCAGCAGCAGCAGCAGCATACGTATCCTCCTCCTCCTCTCCCTGTCCTCCGCATCCTCATCCTCCTCCTAACACTCCTCTTTATCCGCCTCCTTCTCCTCCTCCTCCTCCTCCTCCTCCTCCTCCTCCTCCTTATCCTCATCATCGTCCTTCCCCTCCTCATCCTCCTCCTCCTCCTCCTCATCCTCCTCCTCCTCCTCATCTGCCTACGCCGTCTCCTCCTCCTCACGATCAATATCATCCCTAGCCTCGTCCTCCCGATCCTCCTCCTCCTCCTCCTCCTCCTCCGCCTCCTCCTCATCCGCCTCCTCCTCCAACTAATCCGTCTCATCCTCCTCCTCATCCTCCACCTTCTCATCGTCCTTCTCCTCCTCCTCCTCCTCCTCCTCCTCCTCCTCCTCCTCTCCTCCTCATCCTCCTCCTCCCCTCCGCCTACCCCCCCCTCCCAATCCTCTTTCCTGTTCCTCCTGCTCTCCTCCTCCTCCTCCTCTCCTCGAGCCTCTGCCTACTCTTCATCCGCATTACCTCCTTATCACCCTCCTCCTTAGGCCTCTTCATCCCTAACCTCATCCTCCTCCGACTCCTCCTCCTCCCCATCCCCTCCACCTCCTCCTCTTCCTTGCTCCTCCTCCTCATCCTCCCTCCTCCTCCTCCCCTCCGCCCTCCTCCTCCTCCTCCTCTCTCCTCCTCCTCCCCTCCTCATCCTCCTCCTGCTCCTCCTGCTCATCCTCCTCCTCCTCCTCAGCCTCCTCCTCCTCTCTCCTTCATCCTCCTCCTCCCGGTCAACTCCCCCCTACCCTCCCATCCCTATCATCCTCCTCCTCCTCCTCCTCTCCTCCTCCTCCTCCTCCTCCCCTCCTCCTCCTCCTCTTCCTCCTCCTCGCTCCTGCCTCCTCCTCAGCCTCCTCCTCTCCTCCTCCTCCTCCTCCCCCTCCTCCTCCTAATCATTATGCATACTCCTCCTCCTCCTCCTCCTCCTGGCTCCCCCTCCTCCTCCTCCTCCTCCTCCTCCTCCTCCTCCTCCTCCTCCTCCTCCTCCTCTGCCTCATCCTCGCCCTCCTCCTCAAGATCAACATCCTCCCTGTCCTCCTCCTCCTCCTCCATATCCGCATCCTCCTCCTCCGTCTCCTCGTCCTCATCCTCCTCCTCATCATCATCACCATCGTCGTTTTCGTAATAGTGTTCTTATTATTACTGTTCCTCCTCTTCCTCCTCCTCCTCCTCCTCATCATCCTCCTCCTCCTCCTCATCTTTCCTCCTCCTCCGCCTCCTCCTACTCCTCCCGCCTTCCCCCTCCTCCTCCTCCTCTCCTCCTCCTCCTCCTCCTCCTCCTTCTCCTCTCCTCCTCTCTCCTCGTCTCGTCCTCACTCCTCCTCCTCCTCCTCCCCTCCGCCTCCTCCTCCTCCTCCTCCTCCCTCCTCCTCCTCCTCCTCCTCCTCCTCCTCCCTCCTCCTCCTCCCTCCTCCTCCTCCTCCTCCTCCTCCTCCTCCTCCTCCTCCTCCTCCTCCTACTCCCTCCTCCTCCTCCTCCTCCTCCTCCTCCCTCACTCCTCCTCCTCCTCCTCCTCCTCCTCCTCCTCCTCCTCCTCCTCCTCCTCCTCCTCCTCCTTCCCCCATCCGCCTCATCAATCCTCCTCCTCGCCCTCCTCCCCCTCCTCCTCCTCCGCCTCCTCCTCCTCCTCCTCCTCCTCCTCCTCTCCTCATACATCATCATCTTCAATCATCATCATCATCATCATCATCAGCAGCATCATCATCATCATCAATCATCATAATCATCATCATCATCATCATCATCATCATCATCATCATCATCATCATCATAATCGTCATCATCATCATCATCATCATCATCATCGTCATCATCATCATCATCATCATCAGCATCATCATCATCATCATCATCATCAGCATCATCGTCAGCAGCATCATCATCAGCAACAACATCATCATCGTCAGCATCATCATCATCAGCATCATGATCATCATCAGCAGCATCATCATCATCAGCAGCAGCATCATCATCACCATCATCATCATCATCATCATCATCAGCATCACCATCACCATCACCATCTTCATCATCCTCATCATCATCATCATCAGCATCATCGTCAGCAGCATCATCAGCATCTTCTTCTGCATCAATCAACATCATCCTCATCATCATCATCAGCATCATCAGCATCAGTATCATCATCATCATCAGCATCATCATCATCATCATCATCATCAACATCATCATAAGCATAATCATAATCAGCAGAATCAGAATCACCACCAGCATCGTCATCATCATCAGCATCATCATCTTCATCTTCGTCAGCATCATCATCATCAGCATCATCAGCATCATCTTCTTCATCGGCATCATCATCAGCAGCATCATCAGCATCAGCATCAGCAGCAGCATTATCAGCATCATCATCATCATCAGCATCATCATCAGCATAATCATCATCAGCATCATCTTTATCAGCAGCAGCATTATCAACATCATCAACATCATCATCATCAGCATCAGCATCAGCATCATCAGCAGCATCATCATCATCAGCATCAGCATCAACATCAGCAGCAGCAGCATCAGCATCATCAGCATCATCAGCATCAGCACCATCAGCATCGTCATCAGTAGCATCGTCATCATCGTCATCATCATCATCGTCATCATCATCAGCAGCAGCATCATCATCAACATCAGCATCATCAGCAGCATCAGTACCGTCAGCATCAGAATCATCAGCATCAGCCGCATCAGCAGCATCATCATCAACAGCATTCGCCTCCTCCTCTGCCTCATCCTCGTCCTCCTCCTCAAGATCAACATACAAATCGAAGTTGCATGACCAGGCTGAGGCTCGTCAAGAACTTCAGATGCTGGAAGCGCAGCGTGCAGTGGCAGCGTCAGCAGCAGCACAGGAGGTGGCAGCAGACTCCAATGTGCAAGGTCTGCTCAGCGCCGCCCTTCAGTCCAAGATTCCAGAGGGTGGTTGCATCCCGCCCGCGCTCACGGCCAAGGTGCAGGAGGTCGCCGAGCTGTTCGACCAGCTGCAGCAGCAGCACCTGGCAGCCATGGGGGCGCAGGCGGGAGGCGACAGCGGCGGCATCGGGGAGCCACCGCCAGCGCCTGGCGCGGGTGCGGCAGGCCTCGGCGGATCGCCATGGCCTGGGCCCCCCTCCGCCGCCGCAGCCCGTGGCGTGCCCGCCGCAGAGCGAGATGCAGCAGAGACGATGTCGGTCGGCAGTGGAGAAGAAGTGGCAGCTCGTGAGCTACATGATGTGGAGATGCCCCACAGTTTTGCAGGCCATCGGCGCACAGCCGAAAGCCTGTCGCAGCTTTCCGAGCTCATGGCCTCCCACGGCACCGACGACGAGAGGGCCAAGAAGGTGCGCGGAGCTGCGGCCGTTGTGCAGGCCGCGGCCTCAGGGGCGCCGACGCCGTCTCTTTAACAAGCTCGGCATCGTCACGTTCAACGGGAGCTGCTGGCCCACGCTCAAGCAGTTCATCAAATCTCGTGCTGCCTGTGACTGTTCTTTGATTTGTGTCCAGGAACACAAGCTCAGAGATGGGGATGTCATTTCGCAGCAAGTTCAGCGGTGCCAATCAATGGGTTGGTTGGCGCACATCTCACCAGCAGCACTCAACGACAATCAGCAGATTGTAAGCGGTGTTGCCATTCTAGTCAGAGCCAACCTCGACATTGGCATATCCAACATGAGTTTCAGGAGCACTGTGGACCGTAGTCGCTTAACTGGTCTACTTTTGGAGCTCCCTGGCCTACCTCGTCTAGGGCTCATGTGCGCGTATTTTAAAGCAGCTGGCGGGCTTGGAGAAGTCAACCTAGGCCTGTTAGCAGACATCGCCGTCCAGCAGGATCAGGAGCGGGTCCCGATCATCGTCGCTGGAGATTTCAACTTATCGCCGTCCAGGATCGAGAGCCTCGATTACCTCCACAGGGCCTCCCTTCAAGTGGTTGCCCCATCGAGCCCAACCTTCCGTGTGAAGAAAACTCAATCGGTCTTGGATTATTTCATTATCAGTAAGACGCTCAGTGAATATGTCGACAAGGCCCGCACGTGGGCCAATTATCCGATGTCTCCCCACAGGCCAGTGTGTCTCGACCTCTCGGACTCCGACAGTTTCATGATCCCAGTGTTGGTTCGGCCGCAAAGACTGCCGTCAACACGACCGTTCGGGCCTCAGCCCCAGCAGCTGGCCTGGACTCAGAGTGCAAGCGCACTTGACTATGCAGATCAATTACTAGCTGATGCCGCCAAGCCTCTCAGCCAGAAGCAAAAGCAAGCAGTACTAGACGTCGTCTATTTCACGGTCGTCAAAGATTTGGAGCAGACTATCAGCCGAGCAACGGACACTCCGTTGAAGCACTCCTCTACTCCAAGAGCCAGCCCCCCTATCATCAAATGGGTAAGAGCCAAGCACAAAGTCGCTAAAGCTAGATCAAGCTGGAAATCCCTAGAAGCACCTCTACGTTGGCTACGCAATCGGCTAACGGACATCAACTACAGCATCCATCATCAAGATCATCAGCAACTAGTCTTCGGCGTCGCCGGGCTGCAGGATGCTCCTGAAGAGTTTCAAGAGGTCGAGAGCCTCAAGCAGGGGCTCCTCGCCTCCCAGCGGCTCGGCGAGCTGCTGATCTCCGACAGTGCGGCAGGTACGCTAGCAATGGGCACAGCCGACGACGCCATCGGGACCCTGATCGAGGACTTGGACAAGTCCATCGATTCGGAGAGGGGCAAAAGCAATCTGGCGGCCTCTAAGGCCTGGGCTTCCTGGGTACAGACCTCACTGCAAGGCGGCGTTGGCTGGGCACATCGCTGGACGCGTAATCTCGAGGCTTGGAAGCCCGCTTCTACCTTTCACCGCGGCCAGTGGTCAGGCAGGCCGTCGAGAATTCTGGAGGGGGAAGCTGAAAGACTTGCCAGCATCTGGGATACGGAAATGAGGACCCAACCCAACCCTGTTCCTGGTCATATCGACGATCGCGTCGCTCTGGGCCTTCTCACAGGTGAAACGGCGCAAGCAGCCGCCAAGAGCTTCCCCCCCCGAACAGCCTCGACCTGGGACGGTGTCCATCCGAGGCACTTCCTCTTGCTTTCGCAACTGCAGGCGGATCTCATAGCTCGGCTCATCCTGGTCATAGAATGCCTGGGGTTCATGCCGTCGCAGCTGCAAGCTATCATATCGGTCCTCATCATGAAGCACAAGCAACAGGATAAGACAGCAACAAAGCCAGCTATGAGATCCATAGGAATGATGTCAGGCCTTTATCGTACGTGGGCGCGCATTCGTCAGTCAGCTGCTCGTGAATGGGAGAGGCATCACAGGCGACCCTTTCTCGCCCACCAAGCAGGACATTCGATAGTGGAGCTCGTTTTCAAGCAGAATCTGGACTGCGAAACTTATTCTAAGAAGAGCGAAGCCTTTGTGTCTGGTATGGTCTTGTATGACCTCAGTAACTACTACGAGCACGTCAACAGAAGCAGGTTAGCCAAGCGAGCCCTTAGAAGTGGTTTCCCTGCTACCCTCTTAAGGCTCATCATCAGCATATACTCGAGTCCTAGGTTCGTCGCCCTCCAGGATATGATCGTCTATGTCGGTTGTACTAAGTACGGTCTAGCTGCAGGGTGTGGGTTTGCTACTTATCTCATCCAGATGTACACCCTGGAACCCCTGGACTCCTGGACCCACCAGAACCCCTTCCTCGACCTTTTCATGTTCATTGATGACCTCCTCTTGAAGTCTCACAGCCAGAAGCCCAAGGTCGTGGTCAGCAGCCTCGACTTGGGCACCCGCCGTTTGCTCGCCTGTATCAAGCAGGATTTGGACTGCAGCATCTCGCCAGCCAAGACGCAGATGGCAGCCTCGACCCCGCAGCTCAGGTCTCTCTTGAAGAAAAAGCTAAAGGATCGTGCAGGCACCAACTTGGACATCTCAGCCCCCAATCTCGGAGTGGAAACTGCTGCAGGGGCCCCCCAGTGCAGATGGCGCAAGAACAGGCTGACCAGGACGAGGATGGAGCAGATCAAGAGAAGGATGAGGAGGTCGGGCGCCATTCAGAAAGGAGGAGGTGACACGAGGAAGGTTTACAACACGGGGATTTTCGCAGCAACATCCTTTGGACACGAAGTGACGGGCCTTAATAATTCGCAACTAGCAATTGCCCAGCAACAATATTTAAAGCTAGCAGGGCCCAAATGTGCTACTAGAAGCAGAACTTTAAGCTTAATCCTAGTGGGTGACCCCACCTGGAAGCTCGCCCTTGGACCTGCCATGCTGTGGCATATGCTTGTGTGGAGTGCCGCCACCAATTCGTGTCAATCGCTGGCCTCGCTGAGAGCTCTCAAGGCCCGCGGGGAGAGCCTTTTGGGCTCCACGCCTCAGAGGTGGGCGGCCGTTCGGGGGCCTTTCGGGGCCATGATTTTGTCTCTCAAACGAATTGGGTGGAGTCTGGCCTCCCCTCTCGTGTTTGTTTCTCGCAGCGGCCTGCAGTACCCTATGACCAGCTATTCTCCTGCGTTTGTACAGCAGCTCATGCAGGCCGACTGGATCAATGTTTTGAAAGAGAAGGCTGCGAGCAAGCTCGGTGCTCCAGGTGCTAGGCTAGACTCTGCAGCAGCCCTCGCTGCCTTGAAAGATCGGTCGCTCTCGAAGCAGGAGCGAGGCTGTCTCTTGACGTTTCTCACCCAAGGTTGCTGGACAAAAGCTCGAGCCAAGGATGCAGGCTATCCCGTCGACCCAGCCTGCCCCTGTGGTGCCGAGTCTGATGATATCAAGCACCGCGTTTTCGGCTGCGAGCTGTCTAGGAACGAGCGTGAAGAATGTTTCAGTCCAGCAGAGTTGGACACGTTGCAGTCGAGCAGCGAAGAGCCTCTGATGCGTTTTGGTTTTCAGCGGGACCCCGAGTTTTCCGTGGGAGCCAGGCCCGGCCTCGGGATCGAAGACGTTGATTTCTGGTGCAGGGACCCAGATTTGTCTCTGCAAGAGGCCTTCGTAGGCCAAGTCTACACCGACGGTAGTTGCGACAACTCACTACACCCAGCTTACCGTGCGGCTGGATTCTCTGTAGTTGCCCTGCGTGAAGACGAGCCATTCGCCATTCTCACGGGACAGGTGGGGCAGCAGTTTCGACAGACCTCAGGAGCTGCAGAGCAGCTTGCGATTCTTTTAGCTTGTCATGCATCGCCGTTGATAACTCATGTGCACACGGATTATAAAGCCGCTATAGACCTCCATCTGGCTCCTCGCTATCCTCGCAGGTCCCCGATGAGCGGCTTCAAGGTCTTGGCAGGCGCGTGCCGCGTCCGCCCTAGCAGTTGTTTATGCAAGGTGAAAGGCCACCAGAATCTCGAAGCCGAGTTTTCTTCCCCCGAGGAACGGACCCATGCCATCGGGAACGATGCTGCCGACAAGGCGGCAAAGCAGGCGGCCCAGAAGTTGGCCCAGCCCAGCAGGTCCGAGGTAGAATCCCACGCGAATCAAACCCAATTGCTCGGCCGATTTTTACGTTACCTGGCTCGAATCCTCCCTAAGTGGCCCGCCTTGGCTCCTAAGAGAGGCAAGAAGGGCCTCGAGGCCCCCACGAGTTCCAACCCCCCCATCGGAGCCGCGTCCGCTCCTCATGTCTGGGGCCCTGGGACCGACCCTCTGCCTCCTCCGCTCCCTCCTCCGCCGCCTGCGGTTGGGTCAGAGGTTGCGGACGCGACTCACAACTGGGAATATATAAGGGGTAAATGGTTATGCACCGTTTGCCGAGTGACGGCGAAGTCTAGCCAATCTCAGATTGCCCGTCAGAATGAGAAGTGCCCAGGGTATTGTGCTGCTATGGCTAAGCTGGCCCAGGACCCGCAACGGCACAATCTCCTTTGGTTCGAATATCTAGACAATTCGTCAACCCTGATTATCTGCAAAGATTGCGGCTCTTATATGGAGCAAGGCAGGGGGCTAAATTCGGTGTGTTTACGTCAAGGGCCGCAGAGTACAGGTGCCGCCGACCGTCTCTCTAAGGTTCTCAGTTTAAGACACCCGAAAGGGGGGAAGAATTCACCAGTTGTTTTCAAACCCCCTGTCCCCCTGGCCCAATTTTACCGCCAGACTCTCAGGGATCTGGCAGCAGCATCAAGCTCTGCTGCGGGGGCTGCTTCCTCCTCCTGAAGAGCTCGGAGGCCCAGGCCTCTGTCTCCGCGCTGGGGCGCGGTGGATCTCTGACATCATCCCAAGCTGTGCGCTGGTCCCTGTCCTCCTCCTCCTCCATATCCGCATCCTCCTCCTCCGTCTCCTCGTCCTCATCCTCCTCCTCATCATCATCACCATCGTCGTCTTCGTAATAGTGCTCTTATTATTACTGTTCCTCCTCTTCCTCCTCCTCATCATCATCCTCCTCCTCCTCATCTTCCTCCTCCTCCTCCTCCTCCTCCGCCACTTCCTCCTCC
>CAUYUJ010020772.1:58364-67379 GCA_963575745.1 Prorocentrum cordatum | reverse complement strand
CTCCTCCTCCTCCTCCTCCTCCTCCTCCTCCTCCTCCTCCTCCTCATCCTCATCATCCTCATCCTCCTCCACCCAAGGGGGTCTCACGCGACAGGACCTGGCGGCTTGACGCGGCTGCTGACGCGGCCCGCCCACAAGGCACACCGCGCGGACCAAAGAGGGCGCTCGCGCGGCGGCCTCACGCGGGCAGCTGGAGCGCGACAACAGATCCTCAAACAGAGCCGCAGTGCGAGTCAGCAAGTCGCCAGGAGATCAAGAGGCAGTCGGCCGAGGAAGCCCGGGCCAAGCTTCTGGCCCAATCTTGCGCGAAAGCCTTGGCAACCTTCGTGCGTGCAGCCCCGTGCACCAGCACGGGGCCAAGGAACTGGGCCAGGCAAGCGGAAGCTGCCAGAAACGCCGGGGGAAGGCGAAGAGGGGAGGTGTCTTACAGATCGGCGGGGCTGCAAGAGGAAGAGGGAGGAAGGAGGAGTCGCTGAAGCAGCAGCAGCAGCAGGAGGAAAGGGCAGCAGCAGAGTCAGCAGGACGAGAAGGAAGAAGTGGAAGAGGGCATGGAGGAGGAGAAGGAGGAGGAGGAGGAGGAGGAGGAAGGGTGGAGGATCGAGGAAGGAAGAAAAAGAAGGGCGGAGGAAAGAGGAGGGAGAAGGAAGGAGGGAAGGGGAGGCAGGAGGGAGGAGGGGGGGAGGAGAAGGAAGACAAAAGAGGCGAAGGAGGAGGAGGATGAGGAGGAGGAGGAGGAGGGGGCGGAGGAACGGCGGCATTGGCCCGCACTGCCAACGATGGGCAGCTGGGGACATTCATGTAAAGGAAGGCCAGGCCCACTACCCGCACTACGGCAGCACGAGGCACGTGTATCGCCGATGGCAACCAGTCCACACGTCCGCTACTCCACCCACTGCGAACCAAAGGTCACCAGGCAAACGGGAACCCCTCACAAGCAGACCTGCACTCTTCAAACTTTTGCAGCGGGCCATGGCCGAAAGAGGAGTCGAGAGCGCTGCATGCCAATGTCCCACAAGGGCCACATGGCCATTGATATCAGACACGAGCAGGAGCAGAGCACATCGACGCGGGCGGAGGCCAACAATGCCCGACCGATACCGACGTGCCTGGCGCGGCCTCAGTCCCGCGACCACCCCCGATCGCCCAGGGTCCCCGGCCTGGCACCGCAGGGGCCAGGAGATGGCAGCCTCCCGATTTGCTCTACGAGTTGCGAGCGCCGAACAGCCCGTACACGACTACCGTCGGGGCGCTGACATAAGGAACCCTAAATAAGGAACGAGGCCCCTTTTTCCCATAAGTTAAGCTTCGATTTCCTATCGAAGACATACGGAAAGCCTGAGGCAAGCTGTGAAACACTCAAGGAACACCGAGCCCCTCCCCAACGAAAAGGGTTCCTTCTTCAGGGCCCCGACTGTATTCTCGCATCGCCCGCCATGGGGCCACCGCCCCGCCCTGCCAGCCGAACGCATCCTGACCCAACAGGAGGCGTGCCATGCGGCGGCCCCCGCGTGCGGGTGGCCGGCAGGCCGCGAGGCTCCGGCTCCGGCGGCGGAGGGGCTCCGCGGCCTGGCAGCGCGGCCGGGCAGCTCGCGGCGTGGCCATCCGCGGGGCCCCCTCGCAGAGCTGCGTCGAGCTGCGGAGCCCACGCGTTCCGCAGCTGGGCAGCTCGGTCGGTCGGAGGAGGAGGAGGAGGAGGAGGAGGAGGAGGAGGAGGAGGAGGAGGAGGAGGAGGAGAGGGGGAGGAGGAGGAGGAGGAGGAGGAGGAGGAGGAGGAGGGCGAGGAGGAGGAGGAGGAGGGCGAGGAGGAGGAGGAGGAGGAGGAGCAGCACGACGGGGAGAAGGACATGGGTCGAGGCGCGCAGGGTCCGTCCGAGCGGAGGCCGCGGGCAAGGGCCCTGCTGGAGGGAGGGCCTCGCCACGATCCAGCGGTGGACCGGGGCAGACGAGGCCCGAGCGAAGAACGGCCGCCACATGAGGAGCCCGAGGGGCCGAGGCGAGGAGGAAAAAGAAGAAGGAGGAGGAGGAGGAGAAGAAGAAGAAGAAGGAGGAGGAGGAGGAGGAGGAGGAGAAGGAGAAGGAGACGGAGAAGGAGAAGGAGAAGAGGAAGAAGAGTAGTAAGTCATACTATTACTGGGGAAAGAAAGAGGGGAGGAAGAATATGACGGAGGATGAGAAGCGTACAAAAGAGAATAGAAGAAGAACAAGAAGCGAGGAAGGGCAAGAGTCCCTCAGGGAGAAGACCCTCTCCTGGAGGATCCCGAGAAGCAGCGAGGAAGACGAGGGGCGGAGAGGAGAAGGAGGAGGAGGAGAAGGAGGAGGAGGAGAAGGAGGAGGAAAGACACTGGCCAGCAATGGAAGGGCAGGCAAGGGAAGAAAGACGATCCGAGAAGAGAGCACCGAGGAAAAAACAGCCAGCGCGCAGCGTGGCCAACCACAGCCAGATATACGAATGACTGCCCGCATTTCCGCCCCAGCGGGAAGCGGGGGGAGCAGGAGTGTGGCAGAAGAGGAATGCCGAAAAGGGGGAAGAGGAGCGATGAGGGCGAAGATGAGGACCCCCACATCACGCCCCATAAGCCTTTTCTGGTCCTTGTCTCTTCACTGCTCCTCTTCCTCATCCTCCTCATCATCCTCCTACTCCTCCTCTTCCTCCTCCTCCCTTGTTGATTTGCCATGGCAGTCTCAAGGTGTAAGAACAGCTAGCGCTGCCAGTGGGGCTCTTCAGTCATCTCGAGCCGCGGGTGGCAGCAGTGCGCAAGCGAACTACAATCAAGATGCGGTGGCACTAGAATCTCCCCCCTCCCTACCTCGGCAGGTTAGTATCGTGACAGCTTGCGCGTTGGTTTCTTACAACGCTAGCGCAAATCGTTCGATGTCGGCCCATTCCAGTCCAGTGGCGGCATTCAATCTTGAAGGCCCGCGCAAGGGTCGCCGCCGCTTCGACACGACGCGAACACACCGCAGGATGTTGTAGAGGGGGTCACATAGGCACTGGTGCGAAAGGTGAACAACAAGGGGGGGAAGGAGGAGGAGGAGGAGGAGGAGGAGGAGGAGGAGGAGGAGCGTCGGTCGTATCAATCGATCGGTCGGGCCCCCATCCGCGTCAACTGTGCCAGGGGAGGAGAAGAGGGATATGAGGATGGACGAAGAGGAGGACGGAGTAGAGGAACCAAAAACTGCATAACCATGAACTATCGGAGGTCCACGCAGATTTCTTGGATCAGCGCTGGACCCCCCTCGCTGGCGCTTTCTGTCGTCTCCGTAAGAGAGAAAAAAAGAGAGAGAGCGAGAGAGAGAAGGGAGGAAGGAGCGAGAAGGGAGGAGGAAGGAGGGATAAAGGGGCTGACCTTGATCCTCCCCTCCCGAGCGGCCTTTGAGGAGTAGTTCCTCTCCAGGCTCATCTCGAGGAGCGACGGCATCCTGAGGTTCCGCCTGCGCCCGCCAGCCTCCTGCTCTGAGAGGAAGGAGGAGGAGGAGGAGGAGGAGGAGGAGGAGGAGGAGGAGGAGGAGGAGGAGGAGGTGAGGAGGGGGAGGAGGGGAGACATCCCCTACTTGTTGCATCCTCCTCCTCCTCCTCCTCCTCCCCCCATCATCGTCATCATCACCAGCATCAGCATCAACATCGTCAGCATCATAAGCATCATCATCAGCATCATCCTCATCATCAACAGCAACAATAACAATAGCATCCGCATTTTCCACATTACCATATGCAGCATCAGCATCATCACCATCATCATCATCATCATCATCATCATCATCATCATCATCATCATCATCATCATCATCATCATCATCATCAGCATCATCAGCAGCAGCAGCATCAGCATCATCATCAGCATCAGCATCGTCAGCATCAGCATCAGCAGCAGCATCATCATCGGCAGCATCATCAACACCATCATCGTCGTCGCCGTCATCATCAGCATCATCAGCACCGTCAGCGTCATCATCAGCAGCAGCAGTAGCATCATCCTGAGCATGATCAGCATCATCATCAACACCATCAGCATAATCAGCAGCATCATCAACATCAGCATCGTCAGTGTCATCATCAGGTGCATGCTCAGCATCATCATCAGCGTCAGCATGATCATCATCATCATCATCATCATCATCATCATTAGCATCATCATCAGCAGCATCATCAGCAGCATCATCATCATCCCCACCACCACCACCATGGTCAGCATCAGCATCCGCATCATCATCACCACCATCACCATCATCATCATCATCAGCACCAGCACCATCACCGCCATAATCAAATACCGCCATTATCATCACAGCCATCATCATCACACTCACCACCCGCCATAATCGGTAACAACAGCACCGCCATCAACAACGCGATCATCACAATCATCATCACCATCAGCATCGTCGTCGTCATAAGCATCGTCATCAGCATCAACAACATCATCGTCACGACAGCACTTGACCCCTCCCAAGAAGCAGCCAAGACGGTCCACGAGAACCCCAAGTCGCCGAAAGATCGCTCCAAGACGCCCACGATGAGCTCAAAACGGCCCAATAAGCCGCCAAGACACCCCACGAAGCGTCCAAGAGGCCTCCGAAGAAGCCCCCAAGAAACCCAAATCTTGAAATTCCCTGGGGAAAACGTGCATGTTCAGCATATCCAACTTGTTAGCCTTCACGGCGATGAAAACCGTCCACGAGGTCCCCACGAGCCCCCCTTGACCACCCCAAGACGGCCCACGAGACTCCCAAGAGGCCCCAAAGACAACCCGAAAGAACTCCAACGTGGCCCAAGAGGCGCCCTAGAGGGCCCAAGAGAGCTACAAGATCATCGTCATCGTCACCATCATCATCATTACCAGCATCATATTCATCGTCATCGTCATCACCATCAGCATCAGCATCATTATCAGTATCATCAGCATCATCATCGTCATCATCATCATCAGCATCATCACGGTGATCCTTACCATCATCATCAAGAGCCACATAGCCATCACCAGCACCACCAACAGCATCACCATCATGCCCAATCATCAGAGTGGCCATCATCATTACCATCACCATCATCATCATCATCATCATCATCATCATCATCATCATCATCATCATCATCAACATCAACAACAACATCATGATTAGCATCAGCAACATCCGCAAACTAATGATCTTTAACACCACATACTCACGGTCACTGTCCTAATCGCCATCATTATCATCACCACCACCACCATCATCAGCAGCAGCATATCGTCATCATCAGCATCATCATCATCAGCACCATAATCGTTGTCATCATCGTCGTCCTCCTCCTCATCATCATCATCAGCAGCATCATCGTCGTCACCGTCGTCATCATCATCAGCAGCATCATCATCGCCACCGCAATCGTCATTAATCCGATCAGCTAGTCTTTAAGGACTTTATGTGGGGAGGTATCGCCTCGCTGTTACGCTCGCTGGGGATCCATCGCCAAAAGCCCTACATGATCGCGTTATTGTCCCCATGAGTGAGGCCCAGGACCTACATTATCGCGGCTGACGCCAAAATGCTCTACTTTATCGCGTTATTGCCCCCATGAGTGAGCCCCATGCCCATGAGTATGGCCCTACATTATCGCGTTATTGCCCCCAGGAGTGAGCCCTACATTATCGCGGCTGACGCAGCACATCCTCGTAAGCCTTGGACCTCGTGTTACACAGCAGAGGATGCAATGCGGACGCCGCCGCTTCGATCTGCTCTGCATCAGCGACGTCGTGCCCTTCGCATGCAAGACCATGTCCACGCATGGTCTAAGTGGCGCATTGCTGAGGAGAGGAGGCCATCTCCTACAACCAAGAGGCGTTGTTCATGCAGCTGTGTGGTCTCTCACACGTTGCTGCATCCTCGCACGCTATACCTCACCAAGGGTGTCAAGATGTTCCATGTTTGCAACGCTGCGCAGCCCATACCCTGTTCTTGCTCCGCCGCCACTGGGCCTTGATTTCCAGCTTGGTCGAACAGGACGTGGACACATGGGTCACCAGCCATTGTCGAGGAGACCAACATCGCTGCTGTCAAGCACGATTATGGCACCATTAATGCCGATGCTTGGCGACTGCACTCTGGCCATGCCAAGCCTCACCCCACCCTAAAAGACAAGCACGGAGTCCTCCGAACTGGCGACGCCTCCATCATTGTCAGCCAGTGGTCTGAACCGTCAGCGCCAGGTGGTCTGAACACTAGGCTGATCCCCTTGCTGAAGTTGTCCTCCCATCCCGCGAGCTTCTGAAGAGGAATGTCGGGAGGCCTCCCGACCACGACAAGACAGCCCCGCCAGTAGAGGAAGAGCAAGCGGCATAAACCAAAACTTTGGCGCTCCGCGCGGATTTCTTGGATCTGCGCTGGGGCCCCCCTCCCTGGCACGCGGAGCGCGCCAGGGGCGGCGCCGGAGGCGCCGCCGCGGGGCCCAGCGCGGACCCAAGAAATCCGCGCGGAGCTCTGAAAGCTTATGTTTAAGTCGTTGTTTCTTCTTCGACTGAAGATGAGCGTCGGGAGGCCTCCCGAACACGACAAGAAGGCCCCGCCAGGAGGCCTATCCTAGGTAGCGTCCTTCCTAAACCTCGCACCTGGTCCCAAGACCACGGGCCCCGACGGCGATAGAGCCCTGCATCGTGAAGGCAGGGGGGGGCGAACCAGCCGCACTCCTCGCACAGAGGCTGTGCTCCATTCGCCTTGGGCGCACGAGCGACACCCCCTCGGTGCAGGGGGGCGCGCGCAGGACATCTGTAAGCGCAAAGGCGATAAGGCAATCATAGAAGAAGAAAACACACCATGAACGTCAACTTTTGGCGCTCCGCGCGGAATTCTTTCATCTGCGCCCGACCCCCCTCCCTGGGGCGAAGAGCACGCCAGGGGCGGCGCCGGAGGCGCCGCCATGGGGGGCCCAGCGCGGATCCCAGAAATCCGCGCGGAGCGCCAGAAGTTTATGTTTATGGTGTCTTTCTCTTCTTCGACGCCAACAGCCGTGGCATCTTACTTTCATATCATAACGGAAGGGGCCACGGCACCGTGCCGACACTGGTTTCGCCGGCAGCCCCGGCGAGCGCAGGCGCGAGGGTCGGTACCGGCGGGGCGCGGCGGGCGCAGGGCGCGAGCCACGAGTGGAAAAAACGAGGGCGGCCGCGGAGGAGGAAAGAGGAAGGAGGCCCGTCCGTCGATTGTCGATGGGGAAGGGGCGCGCGGGCGCCCTGAGACACAGGGGGTTCGCTGCGAAAAGCAAGCGCAAGACGAGCAGGAGCAGGACGAAGGAGAAGCAGCCGGAAGATAGCAGGCGAACCAGCCACCGAGTCGCCGGAGGCACAGTGCCAACCGCCGAGGCTCGAGGCAGGACCCGAGTCCAAAAACTGGGGGGCCGGCAAGGCTGGAACCGCCAGTAGCCAGCCGAGCCGGACGGGCGTCCAGGCTGTTAGCAGAGCATGGCAGCGCCACCCACTCCGGGTCCTGACTGACGAAGAGCATGCGCAGGAGGTGCAGCTGGGCGCAGGCCAAGACCGGGTCAGGTCCAGGGGCACCGCCGCAGACCGAAGCCAGCCACACTGGAGCTTTCGACGAAGAGGGCTCTGCCAAGCCGGACTCGATCCAGGCAAGGGCAGCGAGCAAAACCGTGTTGCCGGCACACGGTGCGGCGCGATCGCAGGCCAGAGCACTTCTACGGCAGGCCCAGCTGCTGAGCTCCATGCCAGTGGCCAGGCACCAGCGCACATCAATGTCTCGGATATACATCGATACGATGCTCTGTCAGCAGCCTTCGACACCGTGCGCCGCGCCTGGGCAATGATACAGTCGCATCTCGATGCCACTGCCGTCCGCAACAAATTCGTTGAACTCGAACTCCTGGCAGAAGTTCAAGGTCGAGTTGGCGAGTGCATGGCTGCAAACTCCAATATTCTCGAAGACACTGGCGTTTCCAAGGCAGTCGCTCCCATGTCCATCATTTGCACAAGAGCACTTGGTTCAACCGTTTACACAGGGCAGATGCAGCTGCACGACCTCGTCGTGCTCACGCGCAAAGAAGCTCGGCAGGGGTGCAAGGTTCGCGCCATGATCTTCGACGTCATCGACGAGTACGGCGAGCTGGCGTTGCCAAAGGTATCCTCCAAAATGTTGTTGGTGACGCCCCGTGTCCATGGGATCTTCGACGTGACGCTGTTCTGCCAGATGCCCACGACCTCATCTCTAGGATCTCTGAACAATTAGCCGACGCCGACTTCGTGGACGATACTCTGCATTTGCTGATACATGTTGTCGTTCACGATTGCGTTGCAGCCACTCGACAACTGCTGGAGCTCATCATTGCGGAGATCGAGAGGTGCAGCCTCCGGTGCAAACTCGATCGCAGGAAGACTGAGGTCACCCTGGCGCTTTGCGGCAAGGGCGCTCGCCGTGCGCGGCGAGCCCTGAAGGACCCTGCCACGAAGCTTGATTTTCTGACCACCCTGTCTGATGACAGAAGAGCTGTCGGCACCAACGACTGCAAGCACGGTGGCACCGTACAGACAACTAGTGGTTCTTGTTGGATGCTGAAGCGAAGGCGTCCGAGTCCCCTACTCCGCACTATCCCATCGCGCATCGTCTGTTCGGGAATTCCAAGATTTGGCGTGTTACTAACTCTCCCTTGCTCACTCCTTGTGCTGCTCGCTGCTCGTATCCAGAACAAATGTGGGTTGAGCGCACCCCCGAATCGGTCAATCAAAATTCCGAGTCCTGCTCGCCGCCGCGTGCTCCGCCAGACTTGCGGCCACTGCACGCTCAAGGCAACTCGCCATGGCGCAGACGATTCGGTGCTCGCCGAGTCAGGCGAGCTCCCTACTGACATTCTCCTCCAGCGTCGCCTCCCAGCTGCTTTCAGGACCCCGGGCGGGGCCGAAATTAGCCTGGCGAAAGACCAAACCATACGCAGTTGTGAATACCGCAAGTGTGAATACCATCTTCGCCCACGCTCCCGATGTAGCCACGGCTTCCCGCCGGAGCCCGACATGCTCAGGGACACGTTCG
>CAUYUJ010020772.1:43364-53364 GCA_963575745.1 Prorocentrum cordatum | reverse complement strand
ATCCCCCAGGCCTGTTGGAGGAATACCTCGTTTCACTCGCGGGGGACACTTGCGGTAGCCTTCTCTGCGGTCAGTCATCTCATCCTCCTCCACACTCCTCCTCCTTCCTCCCACTCCTCCTCCTCCCCTCCTCCTCCTCCTCCTCCTCCTCCTCCTCCTCCTCCTCCTCCTCCTCCTCCTCCTCCTCCTCCTCCTCCTCCATGCATCCATCCACCGTGCTTCTCCGCCACTGGATCCGCCACCGTGCCGTAGGCACTGAAACGAGTGTCCTCGGGTCCCCTCGGCTTCCCAGCATGTTGTTCTGCACATGCTTCCGGAAAGCCTAAATCCCCAAATCACGAGTCTCACGCGATCGGGGTGAGCCGCGTGACTTTTCCGGAGGCCTCGGGATCGTTGTGGGGAGTCGACGCTTCCCACAGGTCCTAATACTGCCCAAGGAGACTGGGGGCCGACTAGGAAAAGACATTGCATCACGACGTTCCCGAACTGTTTCTTCTGATTTGCTTTTTTGTGGCTTGGTGGTGTGTTGCGTGGCGTCTTTTTCGGCAAACTGTCAACATCCGCGACAATAGTGATTTTACGCTGCACTTCGTCAAGTTGGATCAATATGCACATGTTGTGCAAATAAATATGACTATAAACCTGCACCACCAAAGGATTCTCTTTGCGACCCACACAATAGGAATCAGCTTCTTGTACATCCTCCACTCAGGAACCCGAATGTAAAGCCCCAAAAGAGGATTCAATGTGCAGTACACACATTCGGAATATGTGCAGAAATCCATCACGAAAGGAATTCTAGCGAAAAGCTGAAGAGAAGCAGCGGACATGAACAATCCATACAGAAGGACATAGATTACGATTATTCCACACAAGGTATCCTCCTCTCAAGCCCAAATAGGAAGCAACGTATCCCCCACAGAAGAAACACATTGTAACACCTAACAAACAAACAAAAAAGTCCCTTTGCAACCCGCAGAAAAAATAACTTGGAAATCCACCACAACAGGAATCCGAGTGCAAGCTCCATAAAACAAATAATTCTGCCTGTCATCCACACAATTGGAATCAACATGTTGATCCCCTGCAGGAGTAGATCCTTTAACGGGGGGGAAAACTGAGACGGGAAAGCAAACAAAACTGAAATGGCTCTGATATATTGTCTGTTGTTTTGTGTCGCCCCGCGCCCCGGGGGGGGGGGGAAAGACCACGACTGAAAGAATACCTGGAAATTCATTCCATTAGCGGTTCCCCCCCCACACCTCCGAGCTTCTCCCGGCTCCCTTTCAAAAGAAATCATTGCGCGGGCAGAATCGCTCTGCGGAGCTTTATGTTTCTACTGGGGGGGTCACCGGGAACTCCTCCACGCACCCCCGCGGCCTCTGGAGCCTCCGAATCTGCACTTCGTTTACCAGCCTAGAACATATCCCTATCCCTAAGCTGGGCATCGCCTCAACACAATGCCAATCTTAGGGATTCCCTTGGTTTTTCAGGTCGCATCCCTAAGATTGTCATCGCCTTTTGGCGTGTCAATCTTAGGAATAGGGATAAGTTCGAGGCTGGTGATTCGTGGCATCCCAAATGACCAAGATGCCATCCAAGCTGGCTCAAGCCGGGCTCCAACACGCCGAGGGGTCCTCAGAGGCGACCAAGATGGCCTCAAGACTGCCGAGGAGGCTTCGAAGACGCCCCAGAGGAGCCAGAAGACGATCCCCAAGATGGCCCCAAGAAGCAAAAGTTGCCCCACTCCCATGAGAGAGTATACATTTTTGGCACATCGGCATGTTTGTTTTACCAGCGTCCAGGACGGCTCCAGAGGCCTCCAAAGATCGCTCCAAGACGGCCGAAGAAGTGAGGCGCCCAAGATGGCCCAAAAGGGGCCCCGCAGGGCCCCAAGAGGGGCCCGAGAGAAGCAACTCGAGACATTCCCAGCCCCCATCTTGGGGCTCTGTGGGGCCCTCCTTGGGCCGTCTTGGGGCGCATTTGGGCCGTCGTGTGACGCTCGTAGGCCGTTTTGAGGCCATCTTGGAAGCCTCTTGGGACGTATTGGGGCGATCTCGGAGGCCCCTAGGGCCGTCTTTGCTCGTTCTTGGCCCAAAATGGGCAAAACCCGAAAATCCTTCAGAAGTCTAGAATAAGCTGTTGTTTTTGCTTTCCCCAAGCACCTTAGGAATCCTCTTGGGGGCATTTTGGGGCGTCCTGGGGGACCTCTTGGGCCGTGACGAGGCCATGAGGAGCCGCGCTCTTGCACGACTTCGGGTCCTTTTGGGTCTCTCGGAGACCGTCTTGGGAGCATCTTTGGCCGTCTTGGAAGTCATTTGGGCCATCTTACGGCCTCCACGGCCGAAGAAGCCGCCAACATCTGAGCCGGTACGGGAACGGAAAGAGCGGTTCCGTGTAGCTTGCCCGACGGTGCTCATGATGGCACATCCGCTCTTGGGAGCCTTGGCGTGAAGGCCTCTTCGAATGCTCTTCGAACGCGCGTCGGCCCTCTTCCTGTTCTCTTTTTCTGTCTCTCTCTCTCTCTCTCTGTCTCTCTTTCTTTTTGTCTCTCTCTCTCTCTTTCTCTCTCTGTTTCTCTCTCTCCCTCTCTCTGTTTCTCTCTCTCTCTCTCTCTCGTACATTCATACATGCGCACATATACATATACACACATGCACATATATATATATGTATGTATACATATGTATATATATATATGTATATGTATATATATACATACCTATGTACATACATACCTGCATGCATGCATGTGCGTATACATACCTACATACATACATAAATACAGACATGCCTACATCAGTACGTATGTACGTGCTTACGTACATACATCCATGCATGCATGCATGCATGCACACATACATATATACATACGAACACATGTGAACCATATACATGCCTGTACACACATATACATATAGCTGTGTAACCATAGATGCTCACACCTGGATATAGTGTATATATGTGTGTAAACCTGTACGTGTGTATACATATCCGCTGGACCCCTCCGGGGGCGCAACTGCGAAGGTGTGTGTGTGTGTGCGGTCTGCTGTCATGTGTTCTGTGTTGTCATTTGTTGTTTGGCCTTTTGTCTCTCCAGTCCTGTTTCCTGCCTCCTGTTTACTGTCTGATAAAGGGGCCCCGCCGCGCCACCAAGCAGCCAACTGGGGGGTGTGAACCTCAAATCCAGGCTGCTCCGGGCCACTCAAGCATTCTCATGGTGACGCCACCGCGCGGCCAAACAGCCCGAGAGGCCTCCAAGATTGCCCGACGATGCTCCGAAGAGCCTCAGGAGGTCAAGACGGCCCAAGATGGCCCCAAGATGTCCCACGATGGCCCCAAGACGGCCCAAGATGCTCCCAAGACGGCCCACGAGGCCTCCATTGGGCCTCCCAAGAGGGCCCCACGAAGCAAAAATCAACGATTTTCTTAACGTTTTTGAAGGTTTTTGGCCATCTCGCCTTTTCGGCTTTCCGACGCTCCAAGACGGACCAAGAGGTTCCCAAGATCGCCCCACAACGGCCCCAAAGCCTCCATGACGGCCCAGGAGACCCCCAAGACGGCCGAAGATGGCCCCAAGACGGCCGAAGAGGGCCCCAAGACGGTCCAAGAAGCGCCCCAGACGGCCCAGAAGGGCCCTAAGACGGTCCCAAGAGAGGCCCAAGAGGGAGTCCACGAACCGAAAACTCAACCTTTCCGCCCCGAGAGGGCCCCAGGAGGCCCCAAGAAGGTCCCCACAGGCCCGAAGAGGCCCCCAAGAGGCCCCCAAGAGGCCCCAACGAGACCCCCAAGAAACCCAAAATATTTCCAAGAGGCCCCGAGGAGACCCCCAAGAGGCCCCCAGGAGACCCCCAAGAGGCCCCCAAGAGACCCCAAGGAGACCCCAGCGCAGCCGCCCGCACTAGTGATAGGGGGGCTGGCGGCAGAGGGCGAAGCCCTTCAGATATCTATATATGTATATGTATACACAGACACATACACGTTCACACTCATACATGTAGAGGTATATGTATACATTTGTGATATACAGATGCGTATACATCTACATCTACATATACATACACATATACATATACACATACATGTACGTGTACATATTCATGCACATGTACACATACATGTACATGTACACGTGTAGATGTATAGATGTATGTATGTGTGCATACATACATATACATATACGTATACATAAAGATATACAAATGCATGCGTATATAAATGTACATATGTATACACCTATGCATACGCATACATATATATGTGCATGCATATAGACATCTGTACACATGCATATACGTGTACGCATACACATGCACATACACATACACATACACATACACACATATACATATGCATATACATATACAAATACATAGATATAGTAGACATATACATATACATATACACATACAAAAAAATATACATATATGCATACTAGAACCAGGCGCGCGCTTCGCGCGCGCTTAGGTTCTAGCTAGGAGGCGAGCTTGAGTCAACGAAAGTCGCAGGGAAGGGGGCAGGGGGAAGAAGGCCAGAGAGCGCTGAAGGATACAAATACTGGAACCCTCTTGTGATTTTGTGGGGGGCCTCGTCCGGCCGCTCGCTGGGAGTTTGACGTAGCTTCTCGGGAGCCTCTGAACCTGTCGGGGGCCTCCTGGAAGCAGGTTCGAAGCATTTTGGGGGCCGATTTGGGGCTTCTCGGGGCCTCCTTTGGGCCTCTTGGGGGTCTCCTGGGGCCTCTTGAGGGGCCTCCTTGGGGCCTCCTGGCGGCCTCTTGGGGCGGAAGGCTCGAGCTTGCGGTTCGTGGTCCCCCTCTGGGCCCCCTCTTGGGCCCGTCTTGGGGCCCTCTTGGGCCATCTTGGGCGCCTCTTGGGCCGTCTTGGGGCCCTCTTGGGCTGTCCTGGGGCCCTCTTGGAAGCTTCTTGGGCCGTCTTGGGGCGGTCTTGGGCGCCTCTTGGGCCGTCTTGGACGCGGTGAAAGCCCAAGAGGCGAACATGCGAAAAATATACGTTTTCCCATAGGAAGGCACGATTTTTGCTTCTTGGGCCTCTCTTGGGCTGCCTCTCGGAGCGTCTTGGAGGCTTCTGGGACCTTCTTGGTGTCATGACAGGCGTCTTGGAAGGCATCTGGAGCCATCGGAGCGCGTTCCGAAGCCGCCTGCGAACGATCTTGGACGGCGTCCGGCGGTCCGACGAGCCTCCGGGCCCCCCGGGGCCCACATTTGTGGTCGGGGTCCCGGCCCCGGGCCCCCGGACCCGGTGCGCCGTTACATGTATACCTATGTAGATATACGTGTATGTACGTAACGTGCACGCAAACATACATACATACATACATACATACATACAAACATACATACAAACAAACAAACAAACAAACATACTTACATACATACAGATAGACCGACAGTCAGACATACATACATTCATGTGTACGTGCATGCATACGTGCAAACATACATACAGACATCGGAGGTTGGGGGGTGATATCGCAGTGGGGCGAAGACCTCAAGTGGGAAATCGTTACGTTTCGTTCGTGTCGTGCGTGCGGGCGGGGCGAAGCTGCGTGGGCGCGCGAAAGGAATGAACCCGCCGTTGCTAGGGCGAAGTGAAGACAAATGATTCTCCCCCGTCCGTCCGTCCGGCGGTGGCCCTAGCGGTGTCCCGCAGTGTCCCGCAGTGTCCCGTGGGGTCCCGTGGTGTCCCGCGGTGTCCGCCGTTGCTAGCGCGAAGTCAAGACACATGATTCTCCCCCGTCCGTCCGGCGGTGGCCCTAGCGGTGTCCCGCAGTGTCCCGTGGTGTCCCGTGGTGTCCCGCGGTGTCCGCCGTTGCTAGCGCGAAGTCAAGACACATGATTCTCCCTTGTCCGTCCGTGCGGCGGTGGCCCTAGCGGTGTCCCGTGGTGTCCCGTGGTGTCCCGTGGTGGCCCGTGGTGTCCGCCGTTGCTAGCGCGAAGTCAAGACAAATGATTCTCCCCAGTCCGTCCGTCCGTCCAGCGGTGGCTCGCGGTGTCCCACGGTGTCCCGTGGTGTCGCGTGGTGTCCCGTGGTGTCCCGTGTCCCGTGGTGTCCCGTGGTGTCCCGTGGTGTCCCGTGGTGTCCCGTTGAGTAAGATCGATAGTGAGATCGATAGTGAAATCGATACGAAGATCGATGTGGTGCCCCGAGGTATCCCGTGGTGCCCCTCAAAAAGAGATCAATAGTGAGATCGATAGTGAGATCGGCAGGTGTCCCGTAGTGTCCCGTGGTGTCCCGTTGAATGAAATCGATAATGAGATCGATAGTGAGACCGATAGTGAGATCGATGTGGTGTCCCGAGGTGTCCCGTGGCGTCCCGTGGTGTCCCGTGGTGTCCCGTGGTGTCCTATGGTGTCCCGTTGAGTGATATCGATAGTGAGATCGATAGTGAGTCCGATAGTGAGATCGAGAGGTCCCGCGGTGTCCCGTCGTGTCCCGTGGTGGCCCGTGGTGGCCCGTGGTGTCCCGTTGAGTGAAATCGATAGTGAGATCGATAATGAGATCGACAAGTGTCCCGTGGTGTCCCGTGGTGTCCCGTGGTGTCCCGTTGAGTGAAATCAATAGAGAGATCGATTAAGTCAGATGTTGGTTCCCCCCCTCTTCCCCCCCCCCCCCACAACCTCCTTATCACCCGAAGGGTGGTCGTATAGGCACATATATGCATACACACAAGAATGCACAATGGCCTTCGGTTCATCCCGTGATCCTGCCTGACTTTGGCTTGTGGGTGAAAGGCGTGTTTGATGCCTCTTCGGGTCTCATAGGATGCTCGTTGGAGGCCTTGAGAATTGATGAATTTAGCCGCTCTGGGCCTTACTGCGGGGTCCTCTTAGTGCCCTCTTGGGCCGTTTTAGGGCCCTCTTGGGCCGTCCTGAGGCGCACTTAGGCCGTCTTGGAGGGCCTTGGGCCATCTTGGGGCTGTGTCGGGGCCTTCTTGGTCCCTCTTGGGGACCGCCTGTAACCCTCTTGGGGCTTCGTGGGAGCCTCGTGGGGCCCTCCTTGGGCCCTCCTTGGGCCGTCTTGGGGCTCTCTTGGGTCGTCTCGTGGCCTTCTTGGGCCGTCTTGAGACACTCCTGTGCGCCTCTTGGGCCGATCGTGGAGGCCCTCAAAGCCGAGAAAAGGCGAGAACCCACAAATGCTTCAAATGCCCAAGGAGTATACAACCGAAAATACTACCAAGAAGACTATGATTTAAGATATCTGGGCCAGCTGAGTTTCTTAAAACAATCATGTGTACATTTATGTTGATAACGCTGAGGGAGCGAACGTGCGAGAAACTGGGCCAGCTTTCTGGCAAGTTGGTCAAGAAACCCTGGCCCAGCTTCTCGGCAGGAGGCTTCTTCATCAGATGCTTGACTGTATGTATTATTTCCCTCTCTCGCCCCGACGCGCGAGCGGGTTGCCTCTGCCGCGCCGCGACGGAAAAGTATGTGTCGTTTGCCTCCGCAGGCCCTATTGGAGGTCCTCGTGGGGGCCTCTTGGGCCATCCTGGGGGCCTTTTGGGGCCGTCTTAGGGCCATCTTGGCCCCTCTTGGAGCGCTCTTGGGCCGTCTTTGGGCCCCTCGGGCCTCTCTTGAGCCGTCTTGGAGGTGTCTTAAGCCGCCTTGGGGGCCTCGTGGGGGTCTCTTCAGCCAATCTTCCAGTCTCTCCGGCTGAGAAAGCTGCTAGCTTGACCCCCGGAGGGCGTGTTAGAACCTGGGCTGGCACGGGAACGGAAAGAGCGGTTCCGTGGGGCCTCCCCGAGAGTGCTCATGATGGCGCCGTCTGGTCTTGGGAGCCTTGGCGTTTGGAAGTTTTTGGCGCGATTTTTAGCCCTTGGGAGCCTTGGTATTGAGAGCTTTTCACTCCACCATTCGCTCTTGGGAGTCTTGGTGTTCAGAGCTCTGTACTTGACCTTTCGCTCTTGTGGACCTTGGCGCTCAGAGCTCTTCGTATCATCGGGAGCTCTGGTGAGCCCTGGTGTCAACATATTCTTACGTCACCGACTCTTCTTGAAAGGGGTGCTCCGTCACCTGGAGCTCTGGCGTTGGAGTGAATGTGTTAGTCATCGATAGTACTGGGAGCCTTGGCGTTCGAAGTGTTCCACGTCACTGTTCGCTCTTGGAAGCCTTGCTATTCAGAGATGCTGCCGTCACTGTGAGCTCTGGGGAGCCTTGATGTTCAAAGCTTGTAGAATCATCGCTCGTTATTGGGAGCCTCCGCGTTGTCATTGTCCGCTCTTGGGAGCGTGGGCGTTCAAAGCTTTTTACATCACAGTGAGCTCTTGGGGGCCTTGGTGATCAGAGCATTTATGTCACTGTTCACTATTGGGAGCATCCGCGTTAAAAGTTTGTCACGTCGCTGTTCGCTCTTGGGGGCCTCTCGAGAGGCTCTCAGGAGTATCCTGAGGACCTCTCAGGGGACCTCTTGGGAGTGTTCTGGGCCGTTTTGTGGCCCTCTGGAGCCGTCATGGGGCCCTCTTGGACCGTATTGGGGACTTGTCGTGAAGGCCTCTTGGAGGCCTCTAGGACCTCTTGGCGTCCTTGGAGGCCTCCTTGGACCTCTGGGCAATTTGGGCCACATCTTGGGCCGCCCGAGGGCGCCCTTGGACCGTCCTGGGGCCCCCAAAAAGAAACCCAATGAGAAACCGAAAACCAAAGAAATACGAATGTTTGTGGCCTTCTCCGAAGGAATGCATATGTTTGTTGCCTTCTCTGGGCCACTTGGGGGTCCTCTTGGTAGCCTCTTGGGGCGTCTTGGGGACCTCCTGGGCCGTGACGAGGCTATCAGGAGCCCTCAGGGGGCGCTCTTGCGCCAGTTTCGGATCCTCTCGGGTCTCTCTGAGGCCATCCAAGGGACATCTTTGGCGTCTTGGGAACTATTCGGGCCGTCTTGAAGCCTCCTGGGCCGAAAAAGCCCCCAGCATGGCCCCCGGAAGGCGTGTTAGAACAACAGTGGAAGGCAACCGAGCACTGGAGAGCGTCGTGGCCTTGGCGTGGAAAGGTTTTCACATGACTGTGCGCTCTTGGGAACTTTGACGTTCAAAGCTGTGTACGTCTCTGCGAACTCTGGGGAGATTTGGAGATCCTAGCTTTTTGTGTCAACGTTGGCTCCTGAAGTTGCGTCGTTGAAGGTCTCGGGGGGCCTCTTGAGGGGCTCTGGGAGGCATCTTGAAGGCCTCTTGCGGTCCTCTTGGGGCGCTTTTCGGCAATTTTCGGTCCCTCTTGGGCCGTTTTGGGGCCCTCTTGGGCCGTCCCGGGGCCCTCTTGGACCGTCCTGAAGGGCTTGGGCCCGCTTGGGGTGCTCTTGGGCCCCTCTGGGGAGCCTCCTGTGGCCCCCTTGGGGCTCTCATGGGAGCCGCTTGAGGCTCTGTGGGGCCCTCCTTGTGCCGTCTTGGGGCTCTCTTGGGTCGTCTTCAGGCGCTCCTAGGCCGTTTTGAAGCCCTCGTGGGGGCCTCTGGGCGATCTCGGAAGCCTCCATGGCCGTCTTTGGCTGTCGAACGGCGGCGGCGGGCGGAAGCAGGGCGTCGTGGGAGAGCGGGTCATGATGGAAGCCTCCGGGACACGGCAGGAAGAGGTGAAGCCCACGGTCGCATCGCAGCTCGGAGGGCGAGTTGTTACAACGGCGGCGACACAACAACGGCCAAATCCGTTCAGAATCGGTCCTGGTCTCCTCGAAAGGTTCGAACGCCGATGTTTTCCTAACTGCTTCTAGCCGCGGCAGCGAAGCGGCCTCCGAAAACCCAACAGGCAGCTGGAGGCTCGGAGAGGCACCCGGAGGGCGTCTTGGAGACCTCTCGGCGGTTTTTTCGGGGCCGCTTTGGGGGCCCTCTGGGGCCGTCTTGGGAGGAGGAGGAGGAGGAGGAGGAGGAGGAGGAGGAGGAGGAGGAGGAGGAGGAGGAGCAGGAGGCTCTCCTGGGAGCCTCCTGGGGCCTCTGTGGGGCACTCCTTGGCCCGTCGTGGGCAGTCCTGAAGCTCGTGGGATGCTCTCGGGCCCTCC
The DNA here is from genome assembly GCA_963575745.1 of Prorocentrum cordatum. Taxonomy (NCBI): domain Eukaryota; class Dinophyceae; order Prorocentrales; family Prorocentraceae; genus Prorocentrum; species Prorocentrum cordatum. Next base: position 43,369 of record CAUYUJ010020772.1, on the reverse strand, counting down.
AGGGA
>CAUYUJ010020772.1:35864-38364 GCA_963575745.1 Prorocentrum cordatum | reverse complement strand
CCAGTGCACACCCTTCACGCACCTGCCCCCAGCGCAGCAACTGGCGACAGTTGGCGCCGTGAAGACGAAGCGCGGTGCACGGGGGGGGTGGCGAAGGACGGCCCTTGGCTGCCAGAGCAGGGATGCGAGTGCCTCGACACCCGTGAGAGGCTCCGAGCCCGTGGTCCAGGCAGGCCCCTGCGCGCGTCCAGGGTCGAGGAGCCCGGTGGCGGCCCCTTTCGCTGACTCGGGGGTCGCAGCTGACCGCCGCACATCACGATTTGATGGCATGTGAGTCTGCAAGAGCCCCAGGAATACCCGCGGGACACACACTCAGATAACCGCCGCACGTCACAATTGATGGTAGGTGCGCCCCCTGATCCCAGCGCTCTCCCATGATGGTCCTCCAGGATCGCAGCAAGCCGCGGCTGATGTGAAACTGCAGTATGACCAGACAGCGGGGGGGGGGGCGATCGGGGGTCGCAGCTAACCGCCGCATGGGTCATGAGATGGAGGAGCAGTGAAGGTGCCACTTCCGCCTCCGCCACACGCGCTGCGACGACCGCCTGGCCCCCAAGGAGAGAGGCGGGGGGAAGCCGCCTCTCCCCTCGGTAGGTACCCCACCCGTGGGAAAGGTGGCGCACCCTCGAGCGGGAACAGTGCTTGCTGCCATTGTCAGTCCTTCACGCACGCTCCGATCCCTCTGCAGTGGAAAACCACGTTGGGCCCCAATGTCGCAGGCCGCGTTTTGCTGGGCAGCAACGGGCCTGCTGCCAGTGACCACACTCCTCGCACCTGATCCCCGCGCGCGCGATGCCGCGAGGTGGGGCAGCAACGGCTACTGTGGGGAGACGGCCCGCCACTGTTTTTTGCCCTTCCTGGGTGCCTGGGTGTTCGGGTGGCCCTTTGCCGCGCGGTGGCCCCTGCTCGCCCCGCCGCTTCGACGCGGGCGCAGATGCCACAGCCGAGCCCAGTCGACGTCGAGGCCCAGCGCGTCGCTGACGACCCGTACGTCGCACTTGTGGCTGCGGAAGGATTCCAGGAAGAGGTGGCAGGTTTGCGGGTCGTGCCGAAGCGGGTCGAGCGCGCCTTTGTTGCCAGGCACGGTCTGCCGCTCGGCAAAAGCGCGCCAGGCGCCTGTGAACATTGCCCCCAGGGTGACTCGGAGCCGCCTTATCGCCTCGCCGGGTGCATCCCCGGGAAGGCCCCACTGGATGTTGTCGATTTCTGTTTTGCACAGCTGCTGTCCCGCGTTGGGGTCCGCGGGCCCCGGCCATTGGCGCGGGTCAGGCCATTGGCGTTGCCGCGCATTCTGGCCGCAAGTCTCCGGCGTACCAGCCTCGCTGTCCTGGCCGGAGGGCTCGCGATCTGCTCGCGACAGTTCCGGCCGCACGCCCGGCGGGGCTCTGCGGGGAGAGGCGGGCCGCATCGCAAGCCGCCAGGCGGGGGTCGGATCGTATCCGGCAGCCAGGGCGGACGCTGCCCTGTGGTGTGCGGGGAGAGGCCCCTCTCGCTGGCGTTCGCCCTCGGGCCTGCGCCCGCCGTCGCTCCCGGGCGCGCCCCCTTCGGTCAACGCAGGACTTCGGCCGGTCTCGGGGGCGCCGCTGGTTGCGCCAGGCGCGCGCACGCACGGCGACGCCGTTTCCGTTGCCAGAGCACAAGATTATTTGTCAGTCGTGCCCTGGACGTCTGAAGGGAGCGCTCGGGGTTCGCCGCCCATTAGAGGGGGAGGAGGGGGTGGCACGGCGCGGCAGGCGAGCCCCTGCTGTTCCGGAATCTCGCTTAACTGACTGTTGCGGCTGCCGTCGGCACTTTCGGGTGCCAACCCCTCCCCACCCGGTTCTAATCCAGAGACACGGGTGAAGGCTTGCGCCACTTCCGCACCTTCAGAAGCTTCCGCCGCTTCGGGCCCTCGATACTCAGCGGCCTCCGCAGCCTCCGCCGACTCCGCCGCGGCCTCCCTCTCCTCTTCTCTGCCCTGCTGCTGCTGCTGAGGGAGCAAGGGTACCTCTGAGTCTTCTCGTGGGTTCTGCTGGCCCCCAGAGGTGCCCCGGAGGCTGTCAGGGAGCAGGGGTGCCTCCTTCTGGTCGCCAGAGAGGGTTCTTTGAGGTCTCGCGGGTCTCTCGTCCCTGGGGTGGGTCTGCTGCTGCTGGGGCTGCTGTTGCTGCTGCTGCAGCACCTGTTGCTGGTGGTGCGGCTGTGGTTGTGGGTGCTGCGGCGGTTGCTGCGGCAGCTGAGGAGAGTGTTGTTGCTGCTGCAGCTGCGGGGTGCTGTTGCTGCTGCTGCTGCTGCTGCTGCTGCTGCTGCTGCTGCTGCTGCTGCTGTAGCTGCGCTGCAGCTGCTGCTGCTGTTGCTGCTGGGTTATGTTGCTGCTGCTGCTGCTGCAGCCCTGCTGCTGCGGCTGCTGCAGCTGCTGCTGTTGCGGTTGCTGCAGCTGCTGCTGTTGCGGCTGCTGCTGCCGCGCGGCCGCCGCGGCTGCCGCCGCCGCGCCAGCGGCTGCGGCGACCGCGGCGGCGCGGCG
>CAUYUJ010020772.1:31021-35764 GCA_963575745.1 Prorocentrum cordatum | reverse complement strand
GGAGGCGGCGCCCGCGGCGCCGGACGCGGGCGCGGCGCCAGCGGCGCCCGCAGCCGTCGCGGCACCAGCGGCGCCGGCGGCGCGGGCGGCGGCGCGACTGGCGGCCGCACGACGCAGCCGCCGCCGCCGCGTCGCGCGCGACTCCATGGCCCGGGGACGAGGGCCTGGAGGGAGGAGCGAGGCTCCCTCCAGGCCCTCGTCGACGGCCAGACCAGGAACAGGGGGGCGGGCCCAGGAGGCGCAAGCCAGCTAGGCTCCCTCGAGCCAGAGCGGCTTGAGCCAGAGGGGCCACGGACTGGCGGGGTTACTTTTTTGATCCGCGGCCCGCAAGGAAAAGTCCAGAGGGCGTGGTAATCGAGCAAACTGGGGCACAGTGCCAGATAATTAAAGCTACCAAGCTGCTGGAAACGCAGGCCAAGCGGCAAGACCACAGCCCAACGGCTGAGGACCGCGCCAAGCAGACCGGCATGCAAGTGCACATGCAGAGAGCGAATGACATCGAGAGCCAACGAGGAGTCGCCCTGACGGCGCCAGCTCGCAAGCAAAACTGCCACAAGCTGCCAACCGCAGCACGCACAGGGCCAGTACCCGTGCAGCCGCTGGGGCAAAAGCAGCAGGAGGCGGCGAGGGGAAACGAAGAGCAGGACACAGAGAGACCAGGCCAAAACATTCGACCGACTGTCCTAACAACAGCCGACCAGAAATGGAACCGTTAGGCGCATCCCTGCACAAGACAGTAGTGCGGGGGGGACGAAAAGAGCGAACGGAAAGAGGCGGACTCACTCACATAGCACCCTGTGCTCGTCGGCAATCCAACGCAGGTACTGGTGGGGTTACGCGAAGCGTCTAGAATTCACGGGAATGCCCAGGACTTCATGCGAATCCGCACGCTGAGCCCATCCGCCCCCCCCCCCGGCCCTTAAAGGAATTCTTCGGAATACTGAGAAATCCTTCGAAGGTCCTCAAGAAATTCCCTTGTACTCCAATGAAGATGTGGAATCCACAGGTTTCTCAGGAATCCTCCGGAGCCCGTAAGACTCTAACGAGTCCACAGGGATCCTCGGGAATTCCCAGCAATCCTCCTCCTCATCGTGCGAGGAAGGAGCACCAGCGGCAGGTGAGGATGATGATGACGACGAGGCCAAAGAAACACGGGGGAGAGGACGCTGGACGAGAACGAGTATGAGGGAGAGAGAGGGGGAAGATGAGAAGAAGAAGGGGGCAGAAGAAGCAAGGGCCCCAAGCGCTAGAGCCTTCGGATGGGCTCAGGCGGGCGCCGCGGGCTCTGAGATCCTCAAGGTTCTGACCCGGAGGTGCATTTCGCAGCCAGGGACAGGAACGCCAAAAATAAAGCATGTGCTGCAGGTCGCGGAGGGGTGTGCCACAACAGAGACATGCGGAGGGCAGAGGCAAGGGATGGAAGGAGGGAGGATGGAAGAAGGGAGGAGGGAGGGGGGGAGGAAGGAAGGAGGAGGAACGCGGGGCGCTGTCTCTTCAAAACGAAGACACAACACCACAGGACGGTTGGGAGAAATATGTGTTGCAGGTCATGGAACAAGACACCTTGTGACGAAAAAACGTGCGTTTCAGGTTACTCGGGTTGTTGTGAATACATACGCCGGAGCGCGCACATGTCCACAGATAGATCCGCCGAAACCTGAAAGCAAAGCATGGAAACTGTTTTTGTTGACTGTGCTTCTTGCCCTCTGACATGACATGCATTTGTGTTACGATGGTGTCTCGGCCTCCGGCTTGACAAGAGACGCCACAAGCAGAGAAGGAGGGAGAGGGGGAGGAGGAGGAGGAGGAGGAGGAGGAGGAGGAGGAGGAGGAGGAGGAGGAGAACGAGAAGGGGAAAGGAAGAGAAGAGGGAGGAGGAGGAGGAGCGAGGAGGAGCGAGGAGGAAGCAGAGGACAAGCAGGAGAAGGAAGAAGAGGCAAGAGGAGTGTCGCATGCCTTCGGAAGGCTAAGGGACCCCTGGGAAGTCCAAATGATACGCAGGACTTCCTCAGTAATCGAATGAAGCTAAGGAATACTCAGGGATCCTGAGGGCCACCAGGAATCCGAAGGAACCCGCAGGATTCTACGAGATCCACAGGAACGCTTTGGGAAATTCTAGCAATCCCAAGGGGCTCCTAGGAAGTTGCAGGAATGACTAAGAATCCTCAGGAATTGCTTGGAATCTTTAGCAATCCAAAGGGATACCCAGAAGCTCATGCGAATACGAACGCCATGCCCGTTCGCCCCCCCGTCCCCCTATGGGAGTCCTCCAGAATGCTGATAGAAACAGCAAACGAAAAAGACCTGAGGGTCCAAGGACAGCCCATGAGCACGCCATGATGGCCCAAGAGGCCTCCTAGACGGACCAAGAGGACCTCCAGAGACACAAGACAGCCTCTGGAGGCCTTCGACTGCCCAAGAGAGTGCCAACGACGGCCCCAAGACACATGATCCATCCGTGCAACTGTTAGGAATTCAGGCTTCGATACCGTGAGCCGTGGGAGTCGAAACGCCAGGCTCACCCTGACGACTCGTCCAGTGGTGCGACAGGGAAGAGTTATCCATAAGGACACGGGACGGGAAGGGAGGAGGAGGAAGAAGAAGGAGAAGTGCAGGAGGGGCAGAGGGGGCAGAGGGGAGGGGGAGGTGCAGAAGGGAGGGGGCAGAGGAAGAGGAAGAGAGAGAAGAAAGGAGGCGGAGAGAAGGAGGAGAGCAAGGACAAGGAGGGGCAGGAAGGAGTAGGGGGAGGACCAGGAACAGGCGGAGAGGAACCAAGATGACAGGGGGGGGACGGGAGGCAGTTGGAGGCCCGCGCGGCCAGCTCGCGCTCCAGCAGGGAGGGGAAGATCTGGGGGTAGCAGGGCCTCGGCTCATCATCATCAGCATCAGCATCATCATCATCATCATCATCATCATCATCATCATCATCATCATCATCATCATCATCATCATCATCATTATCATCATCATCATCATCGTCATCATCATCCTCATCATCAGCAGCATCAGCATCAGCATCCGCATCAGCATCATCAGCAGCATCAGCATCAGCATCAGCACCAGCATCAGCATCCGCAGCATCATCGTCATCAGCAGCAGCAGCATCAGAAGCAGCAGCAGTAGCATCATCGTCATCATCAGCATCAGCATGATCATCAGCAGCATCATCAGCATCAGCATTAACATCATCGGCATCATCAGCATCACCATCATCAGCATCACCATCATCAGCATCATCAGCAGCATCAGCATCACCAGCATCACCATCATCATCATCATCATCATCATCATCATCATCATCGTCACCGCCACCATCATCATCATCATCATCATCATCATCATCATCATCAGCAGCATCATCAGCATCAGTATCAGCATTATCATCATCAGCAGCAGCATCATCAGCAGCATCAGCATCATCAGCATCATCATCATCAGCATCATCAGAATCTGCATCATCATCATCACCATCATCAGCAGCAGCATCATCATGAGGCAGACTGTGACCCTTTCGGGTTCGGTTCAGAGATCGGTTCGCCACTTCAAACGGTCCACCCTGGCGACTATGTAGGTAATGCCTCAATCTGCATCCGAAGCAAGAGACCCACCGTCTCCGTCTTGGCCTTTTTGTGCTATGACTCCGCCTTCAGAATCCAGATCAGGGGGGGAGCTCCTAAGTGTGCTGAGTTCGGGTGGTTGTGCAGGCCCAGCGAGCCTAGACTAATCACGCCAGAGCGTAGGGCATCATCATAAGCATCATCATCAGCAGCAGCATCAGCATCATCATCGTCGTCGCCAGCAGCAGCAGCAGCATCGTCATCATCATCGTCAGCGTTATCAACATTATCAGCAGCAGCAGCGTTATCAACATCATCAGCATCACCATCGCCATCATCGGCATCGTCATCATACTCACTAGCAGCAGCAGCAACAGTATTTGACATGATGGTTAGCATCATCATCATCATCATCAGCAGCAGCAGGAGCAGCATCATCATCAGCATCATCATCGTCATCAGCGTCATCAGCATCATCAGCACCATCATCATCAGCATCAGCATCAGCATCAGCATCGTCATCATCATTGTCATCATCGTCGGCATCGTCATCGCCATCATCATCATCAGCATCAACAGCATCATCATTATCATCGTCACAAGCGAGATCACCATACTCAGCATCATCGTCATCAGCATCAACCACATCAGCATCGTCATGATCATCATCATCATCATCATCACCACCACCACTATCATCAGCATCATCATCACCATCATCCTCGTTATCAGGATAATCATCGCGGTCATTGTCGTCAGCAGCATCATAATCATCAGCATCATCATCAACTACAACATCAGCAGCACCATCATGATAATCAGCAGCATCAGCATCATCATAAGCATCATCATCATCAACAGCATCATCCTCATCATCAGCAAGCCCTCCGTAACCATTATCACCATCATCAACAGCATCTGCACTGTGTGCATCCTCATCATAAACAGCACTGGATGCATCATCGTCATCATCATTGCCAACAGGAGCATCAGCATCACCATCATCGTCGTCATCATCATCATCATCATCATCATCGTCATCATCATCGTCGTCATCATCATCAGCATCGTCGTCGTCATCAATATCATCATCACCATCATCATCGTCGTCGCCGCCGGCATCATCATCAGCAGCGGCAGCATCTACGTCAGAATCATCATCATCATCGTCGTCGTCAGCATCATC
>CAUYUJ010020772.1:18521-28521 GCA_963575745.1 Prorocentrum cordatum | reverse complement strand
GAACACAAAAGATGGAGAAAAGGAGCGAGGCCTTAGTGCCCTTCAGCTGGTGTAGCCGCGTCGTGAGCACTCTGGCTCGACGGAACCCCAAAGGCCGTGGGAGTACAAGACCCCTGCCCCCAGGACCTTGTAGGCGTGCAAAAAACACGGTCTCATCCCAGGAAACCAATGAGGAAGACTGAAACGCGCCACAAGCCAACAACGCCCCAGAAATACACGCCCCAAGGACGGTATGCAACTGGCGCGTGAAAGGAACGCAGGTATCCAAGGCGAGACGGTCTGGTTGTTGCTGCCTACGCGAAGTGAGCGGGCCTCATAGCTGTCAGGAAGCCTGTGGCGACCCTGGCCTTTAGAGTTGCCCCTCACGGATGAGTAGGTCTCGTAGTGGCCGTAGGAGTCTACAAATTGCGCGTGCCCTTGCCCTTTCCTTTGCACTTCAGTTCCAGGACCCGCCTGTTGGCGCTTGGGCGTAATGGACCTCGCTGTAGCACTAATCGATCTCGGCGGCGCATGCCCCTCTGGAGTCGTCGCTTCCCATAACATAACATTCAACCAGCGTAGCTGGCCTGTCTGCCGGACTCTCAATCGAAGTACAGGGCAGTTTTTAAGACATGGGATTTAAAAAATATTGGATTTCCAATACATGCTTAATTTGTGAATAAATGCATGCATGAACTCATCGTTGCTTGTAATGCTAAATCCCTGCATTTTTAATACATGATCCGCACGCGGAGCATCATTAAAAACGGCACTGTACGCAGACTCGTACATTTTCGTCTTCAGCATGGCTATTGGCGCCCGCCGTGCCGCAATCGCGCGGCGGCGGCCTGCGGGCTGACGCCGGCCCCGCGGCACCGGGCCCCCGAGTACGGGAGATGGATCCCGCATGCGGCGTTCCTCCTCCTCCTCCTCCTCCTCCTCCTCCTCCTCCTCCTCCTCCTCCTCCTGCTTCTCCTCCTCCTCCTCCTCCTCCTCCTCCTCCTCCTCCTCCTTCCTCCTCCTCCTCCTCCTCCTCCTCTTCATCCTCCTCCTCCTCCTCCTCCTCCTCCTCCTCCTCCTCCTCCTCCTCCTCCTCCTCCTCGACGCAGAGGGGGGGGGATCCAGCCCGGAATAGACCAGACCAAACCCCGACACTGGACTGGACGGGGGACGGAAGGTCGGGCAGGCATGCATGTGCAGCCAGGCAAGAAAGGGATGGGGAAAAAGCGGAATGGGGGGGGAATGACCAAGGCGAAGGACTGGAGAGGGGGGAAGAAATGAGAAGAGGGAGATGGAAGCAGAGCTGGAAGGAAACGGGAAAAGGAAAGCGGTAATGGAAGAGTGAAGGGAAAAGGAAGCAGCAAGCGCAAGAGGAGGAAGTAAAGAGATTGGACGAGCCCAGGGAAGCAGAAGCGGCATACTACGCAAGCTTCACAGAGCGGCCTGCCAACTGGCCCCTGGCCTCGCACGGAGGCGCGCCTGGGAAATCCGAGAGCACCAGACAACCTGAGAGCAAGGTCTGCCTACGACGCCACGTCAGAAAGCGACTAGAGGCCTCCCAGATGGGGTCGGAGTAGATGGGGTCGGAGGTTCGCGCCGCATCGCCGATACATCGGCGACGTATCGGGGATGGATCGGCGATGCACCGGCGATGCAAGGTCGACGTCAGCGGTGCATCGGCGACGTCGACGTGGAACAAGTCGGGCTCCACATCCAGCAGCATCGCTGATGCATCGGCGATGCGGCGCGATCCTCCGACCCTATCTACTCCGACCCCATCTGGGAGGCCTAGAGCGACGACGACGACGGCAACAATGATGACGGAGACGACGACGGCGGCGACGACGGCGACGGCGATGACGACGGCAGCAACGACGGCGACGACGACGGCAACGACGGCGACGACAGACTGCCGAATGTGGTCGGGAGCTCTGCCCCAGGGTGTCGCTCTCCGCCGGAGTTTGGCCCAAAACGCTTGAGTGCGACACGCTATCCGCTTCCCAGCCCCCAACGTCAACGTCCCGAGCTTTTCCGAGCCTCCCACCCCGCGGAGCGGAGCGACACGCCATCCGCTCGCCAAGCACAGCGTGTCGCCGGCGCCGCCGCCGCGACACGCCAAGCAGAAGCTCCTGACCGCAGTCAGTGTAGGAAGGCGCCTTCGGAATGAGCTCGGCGTTGCAGCATGGACGCCCCTTCCACCCACAGTCTTTCGGCAGGCACGTCACCGAGTTGTTGTGCACCACCCGCGCGTACAGCGCGTAGCGGGTCCTGCTGACCCTGAAAGGCTGGGTGTTGTGCATCATCGACGGCCACCAGAGCACGACGTCGCCCTTCCCGAGGAGCCACGAGCGTCGCCAGCTGCGTTCCTTACCTCCCCAGGGGGGACCCATCGTATCGACGATCCCTCGAGATGGGGGTCGAGGCCGATAGGGGCCCCTCTGGTGGGCAATTAAGGAACACGGCTCCCCCAGGAGGAGGGGGAGGAGGGGGAGGGGGAGGGGGAGGAGGGGGAGGAGGGGGAGGACGGGGGAGAAGGGGGAGGAGGGCAAGCTAGGTGCGCTCGCGTCATATCTGACATCCTACCCCTCCCTCCCATCCCTTACCATGGCGTAGATCCCCTCTCTACTCGCACAGTCGGATGTCGAGCAGGGCAATGATCCCGAAAGGGTACGCGATGCATTGTAGAGCACGGCATGGCATGGCGTAGAAGAGCACCGCAAAGCGTAATATCAACCTAGCATTGCATTGCATGCCGTGGCATGGCACGGGAAATGACGCCAGCGCTGCAGCGGGAGCACGAGTCGGAACGAGCAGAAGCGCGGAAATGAGGCCAGCGCTGCAGCGGGAGCACGATTCGGAACGAGCGGAAGCACGGAAATGAGGCCAGCGCTGCAGCGGGAGCACGATTCGGAACGAGCGGGGCCCGAAAATGAGGCCGGCACCTCGCGAGAGCAGCATTTTGGAAAAAAAAAAAAAAAAAAAAAAAAAAAAAAAAAAAAAAAAAAAAAAAAAATGCAGGCGAAAACCCAACTCCGGGGAATCCTGTGTGTAAAAAAACAGTACGCGGGGGGTGGGCTAATACTTTCAAACCGTCATCAGGGGAAGAGGGAGAGTAGTATTCATATTGAGCAATTGTGGAGGAGGGGGAGGAGGGGGAGGAGGGGGAGGGCGAGGAGGGGGAGGAGGGGGAGGGGAGGAGGAGGGGGGCTGCCTTCTTGACGCGGGGGGTGAACTCCCCGCGCTGCCTGCCGAACCTGGCGCAGTTCTTGGCGATCCTCGGCATGTCGAGGACGTCGTGGGCCTGCCACACAGTGCTCTTCTCGCCCATGCGGTAGTGGCAGCCGTGGTGCGGGAACCCCTCGTGCGGGGCCAGCACGCACACGCGTCCGCCGCCCGGGGAGCCGATCTTCCAGGATCCCAGGGAGCGGTGGATTCAGTCCTACCTGGGCCCCCATCGGGGGCCGAAGACGTCCACATCCACCGCCTCCCGAGGCCCCGGAAGACCGCTTCCCCAGGCGGTGGACATGTCCAAATCCCAGCCTCGGACCTCGTACAGGGTGATCGAGCCGCCCTCCGTCTCGTTGTCGATGTCCTGAAGCGGCACCCACACGGATGCGCCGAGCGTGTCTGAGTGCAGACCGCCGTACTTCCCTGGTCTCCCGCTGTGGTCCACGTGCTTCAGGAAGGTGTAGAACAGCGGGCTCGTCCAGGTGCGGGCCAAACCTATCAGGTCGAACGAAGAGGCAGGGGATAGCAAAAGGAGGACTCGCAAATCAGCTCATGTAGCTGGGTTTCAGGGCGCCTCATGGCGCCAGAGGCGGCCATGCATCGTGGGAAGGGCCCAGCGGCGGGGCCGAAACCAGCTGCACGCGGCAAGTTTCGGCCCCCCTCCCTTCACCCATCCCCCCATTTCGTCCGACCGAGCCTATCAGCCCGTCTTGATACAACCGCAGGCTGCCTCCGATGAAGCTGTGCACTATGGCCCCCAGGGGGCTGTGGAAGAGGAAGTCCCTCAGCACGTCGGACTGCCAGCGACCCTCCTCTATTTGGCAAACGTTACCGAACCACATCTGCCAGGAGCACAGCCTGTGCGACTCCCGCTCCACGATACGGTTGAGGGACGAAACTTCTGGACACCTCTGCAACGAGCGGGGCTATCGACACAAAACCAAGCCGAGCGTCGCTACTGGGAACACTCAGGCAGGATCCCGTGAGGTCCTAGAGCCTAGAGAGCCAGAGCAACCTAGGGGCTCCCAAGGCCGAGGCAGGCCATTTAAAGGGAGAAACCCGAAGCCCGCCCAGAAGAAGGCACGGAAGTTGTGTCCCCCGGTCTCTATAGCCGCCGGGTCTATCACACCGCGCAACACAACGAAGCCCAGCTCCTTCCACTGCCTCTTCTCCTCCACGGTGACGGGCCGCAGGGTTCCGTAGTCGAAGCTGGCCAGCTCGGAAGCCTTTGGAACCGACCGAAGGGTGGTCCTCCTGATCGTCCTCCTCCCCCTCCTCCTCCTGTTCGTCCTCCTCCTCTACCTCCTCTTCTCTATCTCCACCACTGCCTCCTCCTCCTCCTTCTGCTCACCTCCTCCACCTCCACCACCTCATCCTCATCCTCCATTCCGTGAACCTATAAATAATTTCTCCCTGTCGCACCCGGAGGCCAATGTTTTAGGGCGGGCTGGGCGTTTCGCCTGAGACTTCCTCACCCTCTATGACTCTGAACCTTCAAAATTGGCAAGCGTTTCACAAATTGAGGGTGGGTCGTTTTCAAAATGAGGCTCTCGCCGTAGCGCGGCGCACATTCGTTCTACAAATTTGCAAGGGCTTCACGGATTGAGAGCGGGTCGTTTTCAAAATGTGGCTCTCACCTTAGCGCGGCGCACATTCGTCTTTGAAAAATTGTAAGTGCTTCACGGATTGAGAGCGGGTCGTTTTCAAAATGTGGCTCTCGCCTTAGCGCCGCGTACATTCGGTTTGGAAATTTGCAAGAGCTTCACGGATTGAAGACGGGTCATTTTCAAAATGTGGCTCCCGCCTAATCGCGGCACGCATTCGTTTTAAACATATTTGCAAAGATTTGCAAAAGCTTCACGGATTCAGGGCGGCTCCTTTTCAAAATGTGGCTCTCGCCTAAGCGAGGCGCACGTTCGCTTCAACAAATTGCAAGAGCTTCACGGATTGAGGGCGGCTCCTTTTCAAAATGCGGCTCTCGCCTTAACGCCGCGCACATTTGTTTTCAGAATTCATGAGAGCTTCACGGATTGAGGGCGGGTCGTTCTCAAAATGTGGCTCTCGCCTGAGCGAGGCGCACATTCGTTTCAAAAAATTGCAAGAGCTTCACGGATTCCCATGGTCAACGTACCAGAATTGGGGTTTTGGAAAGATTCCGGACCCTTCGCGCGCAACAGTTACGTTGATTCTCGGTGTCGAAGTCCTAGGAATAGCGTTCTGGCACGATTCAGGATCCAAGATGCAATGATACCGAAAAAAAAACAATCAGGGCTATAGGGCTAGGGGGCTATAGGGCTATAGGGCTATTGAGCTAAAGGGCAATAGAGCTACAGGGCTGTAAAGTTATAGGGCTATAGGGCTATTGGGCTATTGGGCTATAGGGCTATTGGGCTATTGGGCTATAGGGCTATAGAGCTATAGGGCTTAGGGCTATAGGGCTATAGGGCACCCCTGGGAACCCCTGGGCACGCCCAGGCACGCCCGGGCACCCAGGCGTTTGGGCACCGGGGCACCCCCGGGCACCCCCCGGGCACCCCGGCCCCGGGCACCCCCGGGCACCCGGGCACCCGGGCGTTCAGCAAAAATCGGCGACAAACCTAACCTAACCATATGATACCGGAGAAATTATCCCAGTGCGACCCTACCCAGGAGTTGGAGCTGCAGGCTGTTCAGCACCGCTCGCGGCTCCTGCAAGAGCTGCAGGCTGTTCAGCACTGCTTGCAAGAGCTGCAGGCTGTTCAGCACTGCTCGCGGCTCCTGCAAGAGCTGCAGGCTGTTCAGCACTGCAGGTCCGGCTTTGCGTTGCTTGTGCTTTGCTTTGCTGTTGCTGCTGTTGCTGTGCCTTTGCTTTGCTGCTATGCTATGCTATGCTATGCTATGCTATGCTATGCTATGCTATGCTATGCTATGCTATGCTATGCTATGCTATGCTATGCTGCGCTATGCTATGATATGCTATGATATGCTATGCTGCGCTGTGCTGCGCTATGCTGCGCTATGCTGCGCTATGCTATGCTATGCTAGGGTACGCTCGGCTGCGCTGTGCTATGCTAGGCTATGGTATGCTATGATATGCTGCGCTATGCTATGCGATGATATGCTATGCTGCGCTATGCTATGCTATGCTATGCTGCGCTATGCTATGCTATGTTAGGCTGTGCTATGATGTGCTATGCTGCGCTATGCTATGCTATGCTATGCTGCGCTATGCTATGCTATGCTGTGCTATGCTATGCTATGCTATGCTGCGCTGTGCTATGCTAAGCAATGTGATGTTAGTATATAATATGTTATGCTATGCTATGCTATGCTGCGCTATGCTATGCTATGCTATGAGATGCTGAGCTATGCTATGCTATGCTGTGCTATGCTATGCTTGGCTATGCTATGCTATGCTATGATGTGTTAATGCTGCGCTGCGCTATGCTGCGTTGCGCTAAGCTAAGCTAAGCTAAGGTAAGATAAGCTGTGCTACGCTAAGCTAAGCTAAGCTAAGCTTAGCTAAACTAGGCTAAGCTAAGCTAAGCTAAGCTAAGCCAAGCCAAGCTAAGCTAAGCTAAGCTAAGCTAAGTCCAGCTAAGCTAAGCTAAGCACAGCTAAGTTAAACTACAGCTACGCGAAGCTAAGACGAAGATAAGCTAAGCTAAGCTAAGCTAAGATGAGATACGCAAAGCTAAGGTAAGGGGGCGCAACTGGGGGAACCGCGGGGCGGATGCCGGGGGAACCGCCCGGGGCGGGGAACACTGCCCCGCCCTTTAAGCCAACACAGTAAGAACCCAGAGCCTAGGTAGGGAAAAACCGAATCATAATCTTTTTAGGGCCGTAGGGCTATAGGGCTATATGGGCTTTAGGGCTATTGGGCTATAGGGTAATAGAGCTACAGGGCTAAATAGGGCTGTAGGGCTATAGGGCTATAGGGTATAGGGGTATAGGGCTATAGAGCTACAGGGTTATATGGCTATAGGGCTATAAGGCTATTGAGCTATAGGGCTATAGAGCTGTAGGGCCATAGGGCTATAGGGCTATAGGGCTATTGGGCTATAGGGCTATAGGGCTATAGGGCTATAGGGCACCCCTTGGCACCCCCGGGCACCCCCGGGCACGCCGGGGCACCCGGGCACCTGGGCACCCGGGCACCCGGGCAGCCCCGGGCACCCGGGCGTGCAGCGAAAATCGGCGACAAACCTAACCTAACCATATGAATCCGCTAGGACCCCTACAGAGGCAAGCTCAGATTGGGGAGTGAATCCGCTAGGACACCTACAGAGGCAAGCTCTGATTGGGGAGCAGTCAGGCTGATCCGTGGCGTTGGAGTCCCGAGAACAATGTTTTGGCATGCTTCAGGGTCTTCAAACGGGTGTCTTCCAACGAGGCAGTTCCATTTTATGGAAACAAACCGTAAGGACCTATGACGAGGGAGCTTGGAGGGAGGGTTAACTCTATCTGCGTTGATGACTCTTGGGTTTACACTGGTTTTCCATTCATTCCCCATATAAACAATTCCCCCTGTCGCACCCCGAGGCCAGTTTTTACGGCGGTCCGGGCGTTTCGCTTGAGACTCGCTCACCACTTATGACTCTGAAGCTTAAAATGGCAATAGCTTCACACATTGAGGGCGGGCCGTTTTTTATTGCAAGAGCTTCACGGATTGAGGGCGGGTCGTTTTCAAAATGTGGTTCTCGCCTCAGCGCCGCGCACATTCGTTTTAAAAATTTGCAAAATCTTCCCGGATGGATGGCGAATCCTTTTCAAAATGTGGCTCTCGCCTTAGCGCGGCGCACAGTCGCTTTAACAAAACGCAAGAGCTTCACGGATTGAGGGCGGGTCGTTCTCAAAATGTGGTTCTCGCCTAGGCGCGGCGCGCATGCGGCTTCAAATATTTACGAGAATTCCACACGGAGTAAGGTCGGTTTGTATTCACCATGTGATTCTCGCCTCAGCGCCGCGCACATTCGTTTTTTTAACTTGCCGGAGCTTCACGGATAGAGGGCGGTTCCTTCTCAAAATGTGGGTCTCGCCTTAGCGTCGCGCACACTCGTTTTAAACATTGCAAGCGTTTCACGGATTCCCATGGTCAACGTACCAGAAATGGTGTTTTGGAAGGAATCATGATTACGCGTGTGCAATAATCATGTTGGCTCGCGGTGTTGAAGTCCAACAAATGGCGTTCTGGCACGATTCCAAATCGCCTGGACGCAACAGTCAGGTTGATCTGTGGCGTGGCAATCCCGAGAACAATGTTTTGCATGCTTCAAGGTCTTCAAACGGTTGTCTTCTAACGAGGCAGTTCCCTCAATGGAAATCAACCGATGTAAGGGCCTATGAAGAGGGAGCTTGGAGGGAGGGCCCATTCCAACATCGTTGATGACTTTGACCCGCGGCGCTCAATAAGAAAGTTGTTGTTTTCGTTTCAGCCCCTGCGGATTTCTTATGCCGCAGCCATGTTCAGCGCGACAGGGGCCGCCACTTTCTTACGGGCCAAGTTTCTTAAATCGTAGGCGCCCTTCCAAAACCGCCGCAAAGGCTTTTTGATTCGCTTGTTGTCCGTGACAAGCGGGGCCCCGCATGCATCCCCAAAATCAAAATCACATCGTTTCCATGCGTTTTTGCTCATTCGCAATTGCGTCGGATTTCGGGACGTGCGCGGGCCCCCTTGGCAATTCGCGCCAATCTCTGGATTGCCTGCGTTGGTTTTTGTTTAATTGCGATGGCGATTGGTTGCGCCAAGGCGCGCCCCAGGACGCCGCGCGGCGGCGGCGACCTTTTGCGCGCTGCGGTTTTTGCTTATTCGCGATTGCGCGCGGCTGCTCCAGCGCGCGCCCGAGGACGCCGGGCGGCGGCGCCGACCTCTGCTTTGTGCACTGCTTTATGCTTATTTGCGATTACGAACGGCTGCGCCGGGGCGTGCCCCAGGACGCCAGGCGGCGGCGCCGACCTCTGGCGCGCGCTGGTTTTTTGCTTATGTGCAATTGCGAGTGGCCGCTCCAGTGCGCGCCGCAGGGCGCCAGGCGGCGGCGCCGACCTCGGCGGCGGGCCGCGCGAGGAAGCCCGGCGGCCGCGACCCCCCTGGCTCGCTGGCGATGGTTTCTGATCATTTGCGAGTGTGGTTGCCTCCCCCCAGGCCCCGTCCAAGGACGCCTGCCGGCCGCGCGCCCCCCCCTGGCTCGCTGGCGCTGGTCCCCGATTGTTTGCGAGTGCGTTTCGCTTTTCCAGGGCCCGCCCAAAGACGCCTGGCGGCCGCGCGCCCCCCTCGCTCGTTGACGCTGGTTTCTGATTGTTTCTGAGCGTGCTTGCTCCCCCCGGGCCCCGTCCAAGAACGCCTGGCGGTCGCGCGCCCCCCCTGGCTCGCCGGCGCTGGCCCCCGATTATTTGCGATTGCGTTGCGCCTTTCCGCCCGGCGGCCGCGACCCCACGGGCTCGCCGGCGCCGGTTTCTGATTATTTGCAAATGTGCTTGCCCCCCCAGGCCCCGTCCAAGGACGCCCGGCGGCCGCGCGCCCCCCCTGGCTCGTTGGAGCTGGTTTCGGAATATTAGCGATTGCGCTTCGCCTTTCGAGAGCCCGCCTAGAGGCGCCCGGCGGCCGCGACACCCCCGGCTGGTTTCTGATTATTCGCGAGCGCGCTTGCCCCCCCAGGTCCCGCCCAAGGACGCCCGGCGGCCGCGCGCCCCCCCCCCTGGCTCGTTGGCGCTGGTTTCGGATCATTTGCGATTGTGCGCCCGCGAAAGGAAGCCTGGCGGCCGCGACCCCCCTGGCTCGCTGGAGCTGGCATCTGGTTATTTGCGATCGTGCTTG
>CAUYUJ010020772.1:0-18421 GCA_963575745.1 Prorocentrum cordatum | reverse complement strand
CACAAGGAAGCCTGGCGGCCGCGACCCCCCTGGCTCGCTGGCGCTGGTTTCTGACTATCCGCGGTTGCGCTTGCCCCCCCAGGCCCCGCCCGAGGACGCCCAATGCGAAACGCAATCGCAAATAATCGGGAACCAGCGCCAGCGAGCCAGGGCGGGGCACGCGGCCGACAGGCGCCCTTGGGCGGGGCCTGGGGGGAGGCAAGCACAATCGCAAATAATCACAAACCAGCGCCAGCGAGCAGGGGGTCGCGGCCGCCAGGCTTCCTTGCGCGGGCTCACAATCGCAAATGATTCCGAAACCAGCGCCAACGAGCAGGGGGGCGCGCGGCCGCCAGGCGTCATGGGCGGGACCTGGGGGGGCAAGCACAATCGCAAATAATCAGAAGCCAGCGCCAGCGAGCCAGGGCGGTCGCGGCCGCCAGGCGTCGTGGGCGGGCCCTGGAAGGGCAACGCACAATCGCAAATAATCAGAAACCAGCGCCGGCGAGGCATGCGGTGCGCGCGGCAGCCAGGCGTCTTTGGGCGGGCCCTCGAAAGGCGAAACACAATCCGAAATATTCCGAAACCGGCGCCAACGAGCCAGGGGGGGCGCGCGGCCGCCAGGCGCCCTTGGACGGGGCCGGGGGGGGCAAGCACAATCGCAAATTATCAGAAACCAGCGCCAGCGAGCCAGTGGGGTCGCGGCCGCCAGGCGTCTTTGGGCGGGCCCTGGAGAGGCGAAACACAATCGCAAATGATCGGGAATCAGCGCCAGCGAGCCAGGGGGTGCGCGCGGCCGCCAGGCGTTCTTGGACGGGGCCTGGGGGGAGCAAGCACAATCGCAAACAATCAGAAACCAGCGCCAACGAGCGAGGGGGGTCGCGGCCGTCAGGCGTCTTTGGGCGGGCCCTGGAAAGGCGAAACACAATCGCAAATGATCGGGAGCCAGCGCCAGCGAGCCAAGGGGGGGGCGCGCGGCCGCCAGGCGTCATTGGACGGGACCTGGGGGGAGGCAAGCACAATCGCAAATAATCAGAAACCAGCGCCAGCGAGCCAGGGGGGTCGCGGCCGCCAGGCTTCCTTGCGCGGGCTCACATATCGCAAATGATCAGAAACCAGCGCCAACGAGCCAGGGGGGCGCGCGGCCACCAGGCGTCCTTGGACGGGACCTGGGGGGGCAAGCACAATCGCAAATAATCAGAAGCCAGCGCCAGCGAGCCAGGGCGGTCGCGGCCGCCAGGCGTCCTTGGGCGGGCCCTGGAAAGGCAAAGCACAATCGCAGATAATCAGAAACCAGCGCCAGCGAGCCAGGGGGCGCGCGCGGCCGCCAGGCGTCTTTGGGCGGGCCCTGAAAAGGCGAAACACAATCGCAAATAATCAGAAACCAGCGCCAACGAGCCAGGGGTGGCGCGGCCGCCAGGCGTCTTTGGGCGGGTTCTCGAAAGGCGAAGCACAATCGCAAATGTGACGCGGGCCAAAGGTCGGCGCCGCCGCCTGGCGTCCTGGCGCGCGCCCCTGCGCGGCCAATCGCAATCGCAAATAAGCAAAAACCGACGCGGGCCAGAGGTCGGCGCCGCCACCTGGCGTCTTGGGGCGCGCCCTGGCGCAGCCAATCGCAATCGCACATAGGCAAAAACCAGCGCGGGCCAGAGGTCGGCGCCACTTGGGCGGGCCAGAGGTCGGCGTCTCCGTTGTGCGTCCGCGCGCCCTGCGCTGCCACGCGCAATGGCACGTGAGCAAAAAACAACGGACGCGCCACGGCATTGAGAGCGCCGGCCGGCTAAGAAACTGCCCCGGAATTTAGCCCCTACTTTCTTATTTGTTCCGCTCCCCAGTTCAGCCCCAAAATGTCTTATCTCATGGTTTTCTTAATATGTTTGGGTTTACACTAGTTCCCTACCTGGGCTCTGCCTAGAAGGGTTCTTACCGTCTTTGCTTAAAGGGGCCGGGCAGTGCAAAACGCCCCGGGCGGTTCCCCCAGGATCCGCCCCGCGGTTCCCCCAGTCCCCTTGGAGCTTTAGCTTTAGCTTTAGCTTTAGTTTTAGCTTTAGCTTTAGCTTTAGTTTTAGCTTTAGCTTTAGCTTTAGTTTTAGCTTTAGCTTTAGCGCTAGCTTTAGCTTAGCTTTCGCTTAGCTGTAGCTTAACTTTAGCTTAGCTGTAGCTTAGCTTTAGCTTAGCTTTAGCTTAGAGTTAGCTTAGATTTAGCTTAGCTTTAGCTTAGCTTTAGCTTAGCTTTAGCTTAGCTTTAGCTTAGCGTTAGCTTAGCTTTAGCTTAGATTTAGCTTAGCTTCAGCTTAGTTTTAGCTTAGCGTTAGCTTAGCTTTAGCTTAGATGTAGCTTAGCTTTAGCTTAGCTTCAGCTTAGCTTTAGCTTAGCTTTAGATTAGTTTTAGTTTAGATGTAGCTTGCATTTAGCTTAGCTTTAGCTTAGTTTTAGCTTAGCTTTACCTTAGCTTTAGCTTAGCTTTAGCTTAGCTTTAGTTTAGCTTTAGCTTAGCTTTAGCTTAGCTTTACTGTTACTACTAATGCTGCTTTCCTAGGGGCTCCAACTCATAGGTAGGGTCGCACTGGGATAATCCTCCTCCTCGCCCTGCTCCTCCTCTTCCTCCTCCTCCTCCTCAGTATATCTTTCTCTTCGTTCCCTACCTAGGCTCTGCCTAGAAGGGTTCTTACCGTCTTTGCTTAAAGGGGCCGGGCAGTGTAAAACGCGCCGGGCGGTTCCCCCAGGATCCGCCCCGCGGTTCCCCCAGTCCCCTGGGAGCTTTAGCTTTAGCTTTAGCTTTAGCGTTAGCTTCAGCTCTAGCTTAGCTTTAGCTTAGCTTTAGCTTAGTTTCAGCTTAGCTTTAGCTTAGCTTTAGCTTATGTTTAGCTTAGCTTTAATATAGCTGTAGCTTAGCTTTAGCTTAGCTTTAGCTTAGTATTAGCTTAGTTTTAGCTTAGCTGTAGCTTGGTTTTAGCTTAGTTTTAGTTTAGATTTAGCTTACCTTTAGCTTAGCTGTAGCTTGGCTTTAGCTTAGCTTTAACTTAGAGCTAGCTTAGATTTAGCTTAGATTTAGCTTAGCTTTAGCTTAGTTTTAGCTTAGCTGTAGCTTAGCTTCAGCTTAGCTTCAGCTTAGCTTTAGCTTAGCGTTAGCTTAGCTTTAGCTTAGATTTAGCTTAGCTTTACCTTAGTGTTAGCTTAGCTTTAGCTTAACTTTAGCTTAGCTTTAGCTTAGCTGTAGCTTAGCTTTAGCTTAGCTTTAGCATAGCTTTAGCTTAGCTTTACTGTTACTACTAATGCTGCTTTCCTAGGGGCTCCAATTCCAAGGTAGGGTCGCACTAGGATAATTTGTACCATCATCATCCTCATCCTCTTCGTCATCATAATCGTCCTCATCATCATCATCATCATCATCATCATCATCATCATCATCATCATCATCATCATCATCATCATCACCAGCATCATCAGAATCATCATCAGCAGCATCATCAGCAGCAGCAGTGGCAGCGGAAGCACCATCAGCATCGTCAGCATCAG
Organism: Prorocentrum cordatum; assembly: GCA_963575745.1. NCBI lineage: Eukaryota > Dinophyceae > Prorocentrales > Prorocentraceae > Prorocentrum > Prorocentrum cordatum. Next base: position 14,923 of record CAUYUJ010020772.1, on the reverse strand, counting down.
AATCCTCATTACCGCCCTCATTGTCAATACCTTCATCAGAATCACCCTCGGTATCGGTGGTAACACTGGCATCATAGTAGTACCAATCGTCAGCTGCAACATCACAGCATCTGCATCATCTGCAGCAGCACCACCACCATCAAGGTCGGCATCAGCATCACCAGCATCATCAGCAGCATCAGCAACAACGGCATCATCATCAGCAGCATCATCATCACCACCACCATCACCACGATCAGCATCATCATCATCATCAGCAGCATCATCATCGTCAGCATCAGCATCAGCATCATCATCGTCATCAACAACAGCATCAGCAGCAGCAGCAGCATCATAGACTTCGTCGTCATCTTCCTCACCGTTGTCGTCAGCATCGTCGTACTCCTCTTTGTCATCGTCATCGCTGTCGTCGTCGTTATCACAATCCTACGTATCTGTATCATCATCAGCAGCATCATCGTCATCATCATCATCACCATAACAATCACCATCGACATCACCATCTCCCCTATCCGTCTCCCACCCCTGCCCCTACGTAATTACGCACTCCTCTTCCTCCTCCTCCTCCTTCTCCTCCTCCTCCTCATCATCATAATCAGTATCAGCATGATCATCATCATCATCATCATCACCACCACCACCATCATCATCATCATCATCATCATCATCAGCATCAGCATCAGCAGCAGCATCATTTTAAGTTTCCTCATCCGCCTCCTCCTCCTCCTCCTTCTCCTCCTCCTCCTCCTCACCCTCCTCCTCCTCCTCCTCCTCCTCCTCCTCCTCCTCCTTCTCCTCCTCCTCCTCCAAGCCTTTTCCTTATAAATAACTTCTCCCTGTCGCATGCCGAGGCCAGTCGAAAGGGCGGGCCGGGCGTTTCGCCTGAGACTTCCTCACCATATCTATGTTAAACGTTTGCAAGGGCTTCACGGATTGAAAGCGGTTCGTTTTCAAAATGTGGCTCTCGCCTTAGCTCCGCGCACATTCCTTTTTGAAATTTGCAGGCGTTTCACGGATTTCCATGGTCAGCGTACCAGAAGTGGCGCTCGGGAAAGATGCAGGATAGTGAGGGTGTGACCGTTACGTTGATTCGCAGTGTTGACGTCCCAGGAATGGCGTTCTGGCACGATTCAGGATCGTCAAGACGCAACAGTCAGGTTGATCCGTGGCGTTAGAGTCCCGAGAATAATGTCTGGCATGCTTCAGGGTCTTCAAACGGTTGTCTTCCAACGAGGCAGTTCCCTCTGTGGAAATGAACCCTTACAGAGGACTATGAAGAAGGAGTTTGGAGGGAGGGCGTATGCCAACATCGTTGCTGACTCTTGGGTTTGCACTGGTCCTCCTCCTCCTCCTCCTCGTCCTCCTCCTTCTCCTCCTCTTCATCCTCCTCCTCCTTCTCTCTCATCCCTCCTTGTCTCGCTCCATCTGTCCATCCATCCACCATCCACCCGTCCATCCTCCCCCCGCGCGCGGTGGAGAGAAGATGGAGAAGGAGGAGGAAGCGAAAGAGGTGGGGTAACTAGGAGAGGTAATTAGCAGGCGAAGGAGAGGGCCAGGGGGAGTAGGAGGGGAAAAGGGGCATGAAGGGCAGGATAGGGGTAGGAAGAATGGGAGGGACAGGAAGCGAAGGACGACGATGATCTCTTTTTCCTCCTCCTGCCCCGAGGCCTGGGGGACCGACCGCGGGGTCGTCCAGCCGAGGAGCCACGCCAGCGACAGCGACGAGCCCAGGAGCAGCCTCAGGAGGCCGCGCTCGATCGGTAGTCCGATGGTCCTGCTCCTTCCCGAATCCCTTACGGTCGACCCGCATCCTCAGGATGCACGATGAGGATGCAAGGGCCTCGGAGGCCCACGCGAACCTTCTTCGAACAGGGCTGGCCAGCGAAAGTCGCTAAGGATGGGCCGAAAGGGCAAGGATGCAAGGGTACCCTTGGGAAGGTTGCCCATCCTTACCGTGCGGGTTGACTGTAGCCTTCTGTCTTTCTTTCTCTCTCTCTTTCTCTCTTGTTTTCCGACGGGAGCTGTGTATTCGTCATCGTCGTGCGCTCCCGCGCCTTCCCCGTCAACGGCCTCGGTCCGCACAACCCCAGTACGCTGCCAGAGTAGGCCGCAGGCCGCTGGATAACAACCGCGGATTACGAGACGCACTGGCTCAGAAAAAAATGTGCCTTCTCGGGCGCGCAGTCGGGCGGGATCGGGCAGATCAGCGATCAGCTGCTCAGCCGTGGGGGCACACGCTAGCGGAGTAGGCCAGAGGCCGCTGGATAAAAACCGCTGATTATGAGACGCACAAGAAAACAACTTCATGCGTACGAAAACCAGAGATGCTTCAGTTCAGCAACCTGGCCAGCGGGCGCCGCCAGGGAGACCAGTAAGGCGAGGATGACTGCAGTGAAAGATTCCCGCGTGCCACCACGCCGAAGTCCTTCGGTTCAGTAAACCAGCTACCAGCTCCCTCCCGTCGCCATGGCGACGCTCAGGGGCCAAATGGCTGAACTAGAGGCCTCCCAAATGGGATCCGCGTAGACGGGGTCGGAGGATCACGCCACATCGCCGATGCGTCGCTCCGCGCGCCAGGGATGGGCGCCGATCCAAGAAATCCGTCCTGAGCTCCGAAAGTGTATGTTATGAATCGAGCTTCGCTGCCCCGATACGTAACACGCAACCCGCAGCGTGCTGGCACGGAGCTCAACGTAGAGAACTGAAGACGCAGGCCTGGCGCGATGCGCTCGCCAAAACAAGGACCAGAACGTGCCGAGCCGAAACGCAGCGTGTGTAACAGGGACGTGTCGTTGGGGAACCCCAAAAAAGGTACCGATGCCGCCACTCCCTGGACCTCTCCCGAGGCGCGTTCCGACCAGGCTGTCGAGGCGAAGCCAGCGGTGTCGACGAGGGCCTCCCAGGAGGCCCAAACAAAGGAGAACACGAGGCCGAGGCTGGCGGCATCGCACCTTTTTTCCTCCTCGGAGCTGTGCACGGCACGTGTTGCGCTGCAAGACGGGCGCGTCGGGGCAGCCAACTGGCGCCTCCTGAGAAGTATGTTCTGCCTTCGGGGAAGGCTTCGAAGACTTCTCAGAAGGCCGTGGGGCTTCCGAGCCTTCCGAGAAGGCCCTCTCCTTCTCGCTTCCCCCCTCGCTCGCCGCCGAGCCAAGGAGCCGAAGGCTCTCGGGGTGCGTGCCGCGTGCGCCGTCGGGCGGCAGCCGAGGCACGTCCGCCGCTCCGCCGCGGGCGCCGCGCGGGGGTCCCCGTCACAGGAAGCGCCACGGCCGGAGCGGCGGCGGCGCCCTGCGGATCCCGGCGAGCCGTGGGGCCCGAGACGCACGAGGTCAGAACTGAGAGCAAGGAGGCGCGAGAAGCGATGGGGATGCAGGCTTCTGGATGCGAGAAATCCGCGCGGACCTCCGAGTTTTTTATGTTTATGTCACTTGTTGTTCCCCTATCTGTGGCATCTCATGGGAGCCTCCCGTATCACCTTGTTGGGTATTGCGAAGCGACGCTGGTCGACGCTGATCGACGCCAAACCGACGCCAGTCGTCGCGAATCGACGCTGATCGGCGCTGAATCGGCGATACCTCCGAATTGTTATGTTTGTGTCATTTTTTGTTCCCCTGCGATAACAAGGGAACCGACCGTGGTCGGACCGCGAGCAGCCCCGAACGCGGCCGCGGGGCAGCGCGCGGCGGGGCCCTGCTAGGGGCCCGGCAGCAGGGCGCCCAGGCAACCTCGGGAGGGCCCGGGAGCTCCCGCGCCCGCAGGTCTCCCCGCACGCGCGCGGATCCGTCTTATTCTTTGTTTTTCTTCGTCTTTCTCCTCCTTCTCCTGCTCCTGCTCCTGCTCCTGCTCCTGCTCCTCCTCCTCCTCCTCCTCCTCCTGCTCCTCCTCCTCCTCCTCCTCCTCCTCCTCCTCCTCCTCTCCGCCTCCTCCTCCCCTCCTCCTCCTCCCTCCTCCTCCTCCTCCTCCTCCTCCTCCTCCCTCCTCCTCCGTGCTGGAGAGAGCCGCGACGGGCCGAGGCCCGGGAAGGGCGGGGGGGGGGGGGGGAAGCGCAGGAGGAGCCGCAGCGGGAGGTCTTCGGGGCCCTCGGAGGTCCGAGCCCGCGCGCGCGCACGTTTTTACCCGGGCGCGCGGGCAGCTCGGGGAGGTCCTGCCCCTGCCGTCTGAGCTGCCGCGGGTCCACCTCTGCCGCTGCGGCCACGTCTGGGGTCACCGCGCCGGCACTGGGCATCAGCAGCAGCAGACGTCCGCCGGCGTGGGCCCCAAACGGTGCGTCTCCAGCAGTACAGGCTGTGCATCAGATGTTGTGCCATCTGCGTGGAGCAACATATGTGGTGCAATCTATGCGATGCCATCAATGTGATGCCATAAACGTGGTGCAATGTATGTGGTGCAATCCATGTCGTGCGCAATCCATGTGTGCAGTCTACGTCGGGCAGTATATGTGATCCCATCAATGGGATGCCAGTCCTGTGGCGCAATTTATGCCATGCGCAATATATGTTGTGCAATCTGTGTGGGAAAATCTACGTGATGCAACCTATGTTGTGCAATCTATATTGTGCAATCTGTGTTGTGCAGTCCTTGTTGCGGCGACGAGGATGCGACGGGACGGCGACGGCGGCAACAAGGCGGCCCCCGACAAACGAGTCCAGACGACGGGCGGCGACGAGGCGGCGACGGGGCGGCGACGGGGCGGCGACGGTGGCAACAAGGCGTTGGAGCCGACAAACGAGCCCAGACGACGGGCGGCGACGAGACGGCGACGGGACGGCGACGGCGGCAACAAGGCGGTGGACACGACAAACAAGCCCAATTCCTTAGATAATTTCTGCAAAGGAATGCAAATCAATGCAAATCAGTGCAAAGCAACACAAAGAAAGCAGTGCGAATCAATGTAACGCACAGAAGTGCAAAGCAATACAAAGTAATACAAGGCAATGCAAAGCAATGCAAAATAATGCAAAAGCAATGCCAAGCAATGCAATGCAATGCAATGCAATGCAGAGCAATGCAGAGCAATGCGAAGCTATGCGAAGCTATGCGAAGCAATGCGAAGCCATGCGAAGCCATGCGAAGCGGGCGGCGGCGAGGCGACGGGCGGCGACGAGGCGACGGCGGCGATGTGGTGACCAGAGCGGCGAGCAGGCCCAGGCGACGGGCGGCGACGAGGCCGCGACGGGGCGGCGACGGCGGCGACATGGCGGCCAGAGCGACCCGCAGGCCCAGACGACGGGCGGCGACGAGGCGGCGACGGGGCGGCGACGGCGGCTAGAGCCTGTTTTCTTCATGATTCGCGATAACGCGAATGATCGAGGGAAAGGGGGGGAATTCGTACCCCCGATCACATCTCGGCGGGGGGCCACCGGAAATCTTTAGAAATCCTAGCAGAATCCGCAGGGAATCTTTGCAAACGTGGGCAAAATAGCGTGGCGTGATCCGGGGGGGGGGGAGGAAGAAGAAGAAGAAGAAGAAGAGGGCCGATGATGACTGATACCGCCCAGACCTTACGAAAACAGCCTCGTACACAGCCGCCGGACCGACCCCCCCTTGCCTTTCTCCGCAAGTTTGAACCCCTAAGTGCGAGCTCTGTTCAAGGAGTTTTAAAATCATTCGCTCTTCGCTGCTCTCCTGTCATTCCACATGTAGCTCCAAAAATGTTCGACTCCCACCTCCTTGAGCGAGGGGGCTCTTTCCCCATGTCCTCCTCCTCCTCCTACTCCCTCTCCTCCTGCTCCTCCTCATCCTCCCCCTCCTCCTACGCTCTTCATTTATGAACGCACCTCCTTGAGCGGGGGGGCTCTTCCCCCATGTCATGTCGGCTCCTGGGCAAGCCCCGACAGGCTGATAAAACCGGGTCGGGCGGGGGGACCCTGACTGGGGAAACCAACAGGTACGGATACCGCTACTCCCTGGACCTCTCCCGAGGTGTGTTCTGACCAGAATCTCGAGGCGAATCCAGCGGTGTCGACGAGGGCCTCCAAGGAGGCACAAAAAGGGGAAAACGAGGCAAGGGTAGCGTATAGGAACCTTCTCTAGAGGGTCGGAGTAGTTAGATAAGATCGGAGGATCGCGCCGCATCGCCGATACATCGGCGATGCATCGGCGATGCATCGGCGATGCATCGGTGATGCACAGGCGATGCATCGCCGACGTCGGCGATGCATCGGCGACGACGTGAAGCAAATCGAGCCCCGCATCGCGCCGCATCGGCGATGCATCGGCGAGGCGGCGCGACCCTCCGACCCCATCTACTTGGACCCCGTCAAGGAGGCCTGTGGGTAGTTATGGGAACCTTCTCCTCCTCCGGCGAACAAGCGGGTCGGGCGGGCGGCGGACCCTAAGGGCCAGGTCGGGCGGGCAGACTTCTGAGCAAGAGTGAAGTCGGGCCTGTCCCCCCTCATAGGGGGATCTTGGACGAAAATTCAAAACTGCCAAAGAATAGTCCAGCAAGAGCTTCCAGACTACTTGTTTTCCTATCCTCGAATCTGCTTCACTATCCTCGCACACTCCTCCTGCAGAGGGACAGCCCCGACCTCAAGCAGGAGCGGCTGCGCGGGCCCTGCGCGTGCCCGGCCGGGCGGGCCCGGGCGGGCGGGCGGGCGGGGGCGGGGGCTGGGGGGGCAACTGGGCAGCTCCTCGGGCGCACTCCTCGGCGGACGGGGGGGGGCGTTTTCGGAGGAGGAGGAGGAGGAGGAGGAGGAGGAGGAGGAGGAGGAGGAGGAGGAGGAGGAGGAGGAGGAGGAGGAGCAGGAGGAGCAGGCGGGTCGGGGCCGCGCGGGCCGGGGGCCTCGCGGGCGGGGCCCGGCGGCCGGGCGCCCCCACGGGCGGGCCGGGCGGGCGGACCCCGCACGGGCGCAGAGGCCTCCTGCAGGAGGCCTGAGCAGAGGGGGTCGGAGGCGAAGGGGCCCCGGGGCACGCAAAGAAATGCGCACAAATGATAGGATTTGCCCATATTTTCCCGTGTTTTCTGGGTCATTGTCTTCCCCCCACCCACTTCCCATATTTTCCCACATTTTCAGGGGGATCGACGATGAATTGTGTCTGTGTGTTTTTTCCCCTCCTGAGGAGGATCGCGCCGCATCGCCGATACATCGGCGATGCACCGGCGATGCACCGGCGACGTCGACGCGAAGCAAATCGGGCCCCACATCGAGCCGCATCGACAGCGCATCGGCGATGCGGCGAGGTCCTCCGACCCCATCTACTCGGACCCCATCTAGGAGGCCTAGAGGGCGTGACCTTACCCGTCGGTCGGAAGAAGTATGAAATAGGAAGGTGCTTGGAGCAGATTGGGTTTCCGCCCGCCCGATGAAGAGGTTGGAAGAGGAAAAGACGGTCGACTCTTGAGGTAGGAAGGCAGCTAAGGTAGACTGGGATCCGAGAATCCAGTAGGAAAACTGCTAAGGTAGATTGGGATCTGAGAATCCAGAAATGCTTTCAACGCTCGGAGTGTAAGGCACAAGCATTTAAGAAATGTTGGGAGGGGTATCCAGCGAGAGCGCACTTTTAGAAACAATGGGTACGTTTAGGGCGGCGCTGAGAATCGTTTACATATTTGCGGGCAATCGTGAAAACACTGAGCTCTACTATCGGAAGAGTGTCTGAATCAACGGGCTGCGACATCCAGAACAGCCCATCTCGTAGCACATCCCCCGCCCTCAAGGTATCGGGCGAGCGTGCAATTTATTGGGAGATCGTGGCACTTCTGAGTGACGAGAGCGCGACAACGCTTCCGACGGAGCGGGCGAGCCAGCAGCCAAAGCATGTGTCCGCCGCGGCGCTATGTCGCGCTGGTGCACGTCCAGGCCCCTTAGCAGTTTGGCCCCCAAGAGGCCGCCCTAAGAGGGAGCATCCAAGAGGCCTGCAAGAGTCCCCACGACAGACGGCAAAAACTGCACGCAAAAACTGGCGCAGGAAGAGGACAAGTCGGCAAAAGCTGCAGGCAGAGGAGGGGGAACGTCTTCAAAAGCTGCACGCAGCTGCACGGCAAAAGCTGCAGGAAGGGGAGGACAAGTTGCGAGGCCGGGATCTCTACATATCCACCGCCTGGGAACAGACGTCCTGGTGCCCCAGCGGGCGGTGGATATGGATATATGTTGGCCCCGGGGGCCCGAATATATCCATATCCACAGCCTCCCAAGGTCCCCGATAATCGATCCTCCAGATGGCAGTCATGTATAACTTCCCGCCTCGGACAAGTCGGCAGAGGCTGCACGCAAGCAGCAAGACGAAGGCAGCACGACGACCTGTGTTGTCGGCAGCGCAGTGGGGGGCGAAGGCGCGGGAAAGCGCTGACGGCGCGGAGTGCGCGCCGACCGCGGGGGGCGGCGAACACGGCGGGCGGGAAAGAAACACCCGACCGCTGAGGGTCGAAGCGCCTGCTTGCCAGACAGGCGAGCAGGCGGTGCAGAATACAGTCGGCCCGTATCATAAGGACGCACGGTAAGGATGCAGGGGCCTTGGACGCCCACTTCGAAGCTTTCGAGCGGGGCGCGGCCAACGAAAGTGGCGAAATACAGTCAAACCCGCCTGGTAAGGATGGGTGGTGTAAGGATGCAAGGGCCTTGGAAGACCGTGTCGACGCTTCGCGGGCGGGGCGCGGCCACGGAAGCGGCCAAGGATGGGTCGAGGAGGCAAGGATGCAAGGGTGCCCTTGGGAAGGTTGCCCATGCTTCTTACGTGGGTTGACTGTAGCCTGCCGCAGGCGGCACACTCTGAACGCGCTCTTTGTTCAGATTGCGGACGGGTCCCTTCAGCCACGCGCAGAAGGGGGGGAGGGAGGCGGCCGCGGAGAAAGGAAGAGGAAGAGATCCGACCGTCGAGAGTTGACAGGCGAGGGGCGCGCAGGTGGCCTCGGGCACCGAAGACGGCGCGCCACCGCAGCAAACAGCACACGAAATCGGAAGCCGGCAAAATCTCCTCTGCTGGGGTCGGGCAGAAGGGCGCACGCCTCTCGCGTATCATGTTGGCCAGTTTGGCCACCCTGCAGGGCAGCCGGTCCCCAGCGCACCGGGACCTGCATGCGCGGAGCCCGTTGGCGTCCTGAAGAAGCAGAGGGGGTCGAAGCCACTGGCGGGAACGCTCACCAGCCCGCCCCCACGAGCCTCAAGCTTCGGTGGCAACTCGCGGGAGCCTCCCATGCCGTCTTGCTGGCTCTTTCGAATCGACGCGAATCGACGCCAATCGACGCCTCATCGACGCTAAATCGGTGCTCTATCATCGATGACCAGACGCTAGCGCATGCGAATGCGCTGAGGACATACGAGGCTCCCATGATTTGCTACCCGACCAAGCCACCCCCCGCCGCCCCTCAAGCCCCCCCCCCTGGATTTGCGCGGCAACGCGACGCCGAATCAAAAAAAGAAACAGCACGCGGACAACCCATACCCACGTTCTACATCAGCGACATGGGTCCTCACGTTCCAAGGACGCCCTCGCTGGGCCCTGGAGCACCCGGGGCACGCTAGGGCCCTTCTTGAGGCTCCCGAGGCCCAGGCTTGCCCTCAGAGGCAAGCCCAGGGCCTGAAGACATCCAGGATCTCGAGTCTCAAGGCGCACACGTACGGCGGCTGTCGATGATCTGGAAAGCGTATGTCAGCCCCAACTCGTGTTTGCTCACCGAAGCCCTTCAACATGACGCAGGCTGTGCAATGAGGACCAACACAGACTGCGTGCTATCGGTGGAGCTGAACGAGACAACACACACACACACTCTGAGCTCACACGCGTCCTAAGGATCATCGTAACTTCCCAGCTGCACCCCCACAAAGATCGGGTGGACCGAAGGGAAGGGGGCAGGAAGAGGGGTGGTAGCGCGAACGAGGGGGTGACCAGGGAAAGAAGAAGCGGGGCCATGTAGTCTGGGAGATTGCATGGCCCCAGCCATGACATCCACACACACAGACAGACAGACAGACAGACAGACAGACAGACAGACAGACAGACAGACAGACAGACAGACAGACAGACAGACAGACACAGACAGACAGACAGACATCTATACATACTTAATACATACATACCTGAATGCATTACATACATGCATGCGTGCATGCATACATGCATACAAACAGGCATGCATGCATGTATGCACACAATACACAAACCTTACAGTATACTGCATTACATTGCTTTACAGCGCAGCACATTGCATTGCATTACATTACATTACATTACATTACATGACATTACATTGCATTACATTACAGTGCATTGCATTGCATTGCATAACTTGACAATACATTACCCTGCATTACACTACAGTGTATTATAATACAGTACGTTACAATACATATATACATACATACATACCCAGGTGCAAACGTACACACCGATATACAAACATGCATGCATGCATGCATGCATACATACATACATACATACATACATACATACATACATACATACATACATGCAACCAAACAACAAACGAACAAACAAACAAACAAACACAAATCAGGCAAACAAGCAAAGAAACGTACAGCATACACACATACATGCATACACACATGCATGCATACACACATGCATGCATGCACGCATGCATGCATGAATGCATGCATATGGGGATGTGCATGCACGTATACAGGGGCATATAGCGGCATGCATACATAGACATATTCCTCTTCCTATATCTTTACAAGCCCGGGCGGGGGGAAAACCCGTCACCCCCCCCAAAAAAAAATCGGACTCCCGGGATCTGAGGCTTTGGGACCCTTCGGACGGGCCTCGAAGCGGCCCCCCGGACCTCGCAGGGCGTTTTGCCAAGTCTTCGCAGCACACCTAGGGCGATCAGGGGGGTCATCGGAGACGTCCCGGAGAACGCTAAGACAGCACAAGAGCGCTCCAAGAAGCCGTCATACCCCGAAAGATCGCTCCAAAACGTACCAAGAGGCCTCCAAGAGCACCCCCAAGAAGGCCCCAAGAGGGAAAATCATGGATTTAATGTAGGTTTTTGGTGAATCTGGGGTTCTCCTCTTTTCGGCTTCCCGACGCTCCAAGACAGCGGTCTTCTCGGCGTCCGAAGTCGCCTGGGAGGCTCCAAAATCGCCCCACAGCCATCCGAAAGGGCTTCCAGGCAGCCCAAGAGAGCCCCAAAACGGCACACCAGGGGTCCAAAATGGCCCTAAGAGAGCCCCATGGCGGCCCAAGATGGCCCCAAGACATCCTCCGAAGCATTCCAAATCGTGACCAGGGCGTTCAGGGAGACCGCGGTTAGAGGCAGGTTGGCCTTAGGAAGCCCCAGAGGCCCCCAGAACACGCCCAGGAGGCCTCCAGAAGGCTTTAAGAAAGCTTGAGAACTTTGGTGAGGCTCCCAGAGGCTCTCCAAGGAGGAGCCTCCGCAAAAAGAGCTGAGGAGGATGGGGGGAATGCCCAGGGTATGGCGAGAATGAGGAAAAATACGCATGGATGAAGGATAACGAACAACATTATTATAACGGCGATGCCAGAAAAGGCAGCAAGGAGTTATCGTTAAAGTGTCCGCTTGACCTTCCTGCCTTGTCCGCCTGCATAGCAATCTTCAAGGACCAAGGTGCATGGCGCGAAGCGCCACTGCAGTCTTGTATATATATATATATATATATACATATACAAATACATATACATATACAAATACGTATATACATATTCATATACATATACATATACATATGCATTTACATATACATATACATATACATATACATATACAGATACATATACATATACATATACATATACATATACATATACATATACATATACATATACATATACATATACATATACATATACATGTACATATACATATACATATACATATACATATACATATACATATACAGACAGACAGACAGACAGACAGACAGACAGGCAGGCAGTCAGACAGCCAGGCAGGCAGGCAGGCAGGCAGACAGGCAGACACACACACACACCTTTTGGCTATCGCGGCTTCACGCGCAGCGACGAGGCGGAGAAAGTGTAGCAGACAGCGAATAGATATGTATATTTATATACATATATTATGTATAAACATACGTACATACATACATACATACATACATACATACATACATACATACATACATACATGCATACATACATGCATGCATACATACATATATACATACATATATATATACATATATACATACATACACACATACATACATGCATACATACATACATACATGCACACACACATACAAACGTACATACATACATACATACATACATACATACATACATACATACATACATACATACATACATACATACATGCATACATGCATGCATGCATGCATGCATGCATACATACATACATACATACATACATACACTAATATACAAATATATGTAAATATGCACCTGTTGATATATAAGCACACACGTATAGAGACACACCAACACATACGAAAATCGATACATGCTTCAGCAGCGGCCGCCCGAAGCCAGCGCAGAGCATTGTTGAATCGGCCCCCATCCCCGTGGGCGTGACCTGGGCCCCACTGGCCGATTCACCCCCCCTAAATGAAGATATAGGCTGTTTCCCCCGGGTTTCGAAGAGTATCTCGCCAATCGGCGTGCTGAAATGGTGTGGGTCTGGATGGGGATGAGGATGGAGTCGGTTAAACGAGATGGATGGGTCTGGTTTGACCCGTCTGGCAGCCAGCGAGGACCGCGATCGGCTTGGTGCACATGGCCCCAGGCCGCCGTCCAGCCGCCCATGCGTCAGCAAGGGGCTGGCCTATCATCATCATCAGCATCATCATCATCAGCATCATCATCAGCAGCATCAGCATCATCATCAGCAGCATCAGCATCATTATCATCAGCATCACCATCCATCATCATCGGCAGAGCATAATCATCCTGATCAGCATCATCGTCGTCATCGGCATCATCAGCAGCAGCACCATCATCAGCATCATCACCGTCATCCTCGTCGTCATCAGCATCATCGTCATCAGCAGCATCATCATCGTAATCAGCATCAGTATCAACATTAGCAGAATCATCATCATAACCACCATGATCATCGTCAGCATCATCATCAGCAGCATCATCAGCATTATCATCATCAGCAGCATCCTCATCAGCATAACCAGCAGCGCCACCATCAGCAGCATCAGCATCGTCATCATCATCGTCATCATCATCAGCAGCAGCATCATCAGCATCGTCGTCATCACCACCACCACCATCATCATCATCATCAGCAGCAGCATCGTCATCATCAACATCATCATCAGCAGCATCATCATCAGCATCAGCATGATCATCATCATCATCATCATCATCATCATCAGCATCATCATCATCATCATCATCATCATCATCATCATCAATCATCAGCAGCAGCATCATCATCGTTCTCATCATCATAGGCATGAGCATGAGCATCGTCATCACCATCAGCAACCGCAGCATCATCATCGTCCTCATAATCATCATCAGCATCACCATCATCGTCATAATCGTCGTCGTCAACAATCATCATCGTCATCAGCATCAACATCATCATCATCATCATCATCATCATCATCATCATCATCATCACCATCATCAGCATCATCGTCGCCATCACCACAACCATCACCACCATCATCGTCATCATCATCATCCCTCCTCCCTCCTCCTCCCTCCTCCCTCCTCCCTCCTCCCTCCTCATCCTCCCTCCCTCTTTCTCCTCGCTCCAAACTCAATAAATAATCCGTAAGACTAACATACCTCCTCCCTAAGAATCACAAAAGTAATAATAATCACATACTAATAATCAAATAAGATCATATACTAATAATAATACTACATAACCTCCTACTCAATAATCAGAATAATGAATATCATATTATTTGTCCTAAAAAAGTAATAAAACTGATTAGCACCTGTCCCAATCCCCTTCCTTCGCGTCCTCCTCCCCTCATCCTCCTCCTCCTCGTCCTCCTCCTCCTCCTCCTTTTCCTCCTCCTCCTTGTCCTCGTCCTCCTCCTCCTCCTCCTCCTCCTCCTCCTGCCTCCTGGCAAGAAGGAGCCCACGCCTCGATCTGAAGGCGTGGGGTTCAACCTCGAATCCGGAAACCAGGTCGGATCGAAACGCGCGCCCGATGGAGCCACATCCGCACGGACGTCGAGATCGAGTCGAGTCGAGTCGAGATCGAGGCCACGCTTCTTGTCTCCCTTGCTAGCCCTTTGCTTGTCCAGGGGCCCACGCTTCGTCGACTCTGAGCTTCGCAGGGTGCCTCGGGGCTCTGCGGCTGGAACGGGCCCTCCCTGCTGCATGTAGCCGACATACCTCTCTGCCCCCTCTCTGCGACCACGCCTCTCCCCTTGCGTCCCCGCCTGGGCCGCCCCAGGAGCGGGAGAGCCATCCCCAGACATCCCGCGCCCTGCTTTTTCCAACGCGGGGTCCCCAGGAAGTCACTCGGTGGTTCACAGGTGGGGTCCTGAGGGAGGGGGACCTAAGGGCGAGGTGCCTCGAACAATGTAAATCCACCGCTTGATCCCTTCCTATCCTCAGGACCCCATCCCTCAGGACCCCTTCCCTCAGGACGCTCTTCATCCTGCAGGTCGCTTCGCTGACGGCCCCGCGGGCCCCAGTGAGAGCCCCAGGAGGCCGAGAAGCGAGGCCAGCGAAGAGAAGACGCCCTGGTGCTCGGAAGCGACCACAGGGGGGCGTCTCAAATCGGCGGCGAGCCCGGGGGGGAAGTAATAAAGAGAAAACCCTCTCAGAAGGCTCGGAAGTCCCCACGCCTTCTCAGCAGTTTTCTAAGCCTTCCCCGAAGACGCGGAAAACTTCTCAGAAGGCGCGAGGGCTTCTGCGAACGAAGTCCCGCCGCCGATCAAAGGGTGGTTCGGAAATCATGGCGCGAGGCATGTTCGCGGACGAGGCGGAGGCAAGGAACGCACTGAAAGAAGAACGGGGGCCATGAGATCTGAGATATCATCAGACG
>CAUYUJ010020771.1:735404-736792 GCA_963575745.1 Prorocentrum cordatum | reverse complement strand
CCCCCCCCCCCCCTTGAGGGAATGCACGGCAAGCCCACGTTGACCGCCCGGCTGGAGCCAGTGGCGGTTCCGCCAGGCTGGCGCGGACTGCGCGGGGGCCGCCTGGTGAAGCTCCTGCGGGAGCACGCCAACTAGTCACCTACGCCGAACCTGGACAGGCCGCGGCGCTCACAGATGCTGCCCGCGGAGCAGCAGCTCCGCCACCACTGCGGAGCAGGGGTCGCTCTCCTTTCCCCTCGTCCCTCAGCGGCGGCAGGGAGGCGGCAGCCTCTTCCAATCGCCCGCTACCGTGAGTAAATAAGCCTCAAGCCTGCTTGATACAAAGCAGCAGCGGTGCGGGGAAAGCGATTCTAGAGGAACAATCTGAAAGCGTAGATGGGGGGCGAAATAGAGCCGAATTCCACATTTGGGGTGGGGCCCGGAGAAGACGTAGGCAGCACGCTCAAGGGTCCGAGAGGTGGACGAGGCGGAGCGAGGGAGGAAGAGGAAGAGTGGGCGGAAGAAGAGAGGGGGTTGAGGAGGAGGACGAAGATGATGAGGAAACACTCCCCACACCTTATGAGGCCATGGGGGGACACCGTTTCTCCGTTAAAGCGTTGAGGCATGCGCTGGAACTGCGTCGCCGCCCTGCCCGGACCACCCAACGCGCAAGCACCAACTGTCACTGACGCTCGCATCGACGCGTCAGTCGGGGACCCCGCACGTTTGGCCACACCTCCTGGAGAACCCAACATGTTTCCCAGCTCTCATGTGTTGGGTTCTCGCTGTGAATAGAGCACAATGGTCTCCCTCCTCCTCCCTCTCCCCCTTCTCCTCCTCCTCCTCCTCCTCCTCCTGCCTCCTCCTCCTCCTCCTGCTCCTCCTCCTCCTCCTCCTTCCTCTCAATCCTTCTGCTACCTCCTCCTCCTCCGCCTCCTCCTCCTCCGCCTCCTCCTCCTCCTCCTACTCCTCCTACTCATCCTCCTCGTCCTCTTCCTTGCTCCTCCTCAGCTCTCTCGCGGCTTCCTAGGGTGGTTGCGAACTGCTCAATCCTTCGACACTTGCGTGGGCTCCTGGGAGGCCCCGCGGAGTGGGGTGGTACGCACATCCTGCCGAGACCTCGCGGCTCCCTGGGGGGCTGCGAACTGAACAACCGTCGCCACTTTCGTGGCCTCTCGAGAGGTCCAGCGGAGTGGAGTGGTACGCACATCGCGCCGAAACCTCGCTCTTTGCGAGCAGCGGAACGCGCCCAATGAATCACCAGCCGACTCCTCTTACCCAGGGTCGTAGCCATGTCCGATTTAGCAGAAGGGAGAACGGGTCCCGAGGGAAACGGGTCCTGGACCCTCGGGCCTTCCCCCAGGACCAGCTCCTCCCCCCGGGCCGCTCTCTCAGGGCCCCGAGAACCC
>CAUYUJ010020771.1:727904-730404 GCA_963575745.1 Prorocentrum cordatum | reverse complement strand
GGTGCTTCGCCGGCAAGCCAGGGGAGATGCCGCCCGTGCTGCCTCGGCATGGTTCTACCTCCCCATCGCCTGCTTGTCCAGCGACGCGGAAGCCTTCACCCTCGAGCAGCACGTCATCGCCTCCGAGCACCCGCGGCTCAACGCGCCCTACGTCCACCATTTCGCCTTGCCAGGCAATGGGCCACACCCGGCCCGCGAAAGGTTGTGCATCGCGGCTGCGGCTCCGACATCACCGGCGAGGATCTCCCAGTCCCGTCGGCACGGACAGGCCATGACCTCGCGCGAACCATCCGCGTCGGCATGCCTCCTCGCCTTGTCCGGCCCACCATCCACGCCAATCACACGCTGGGCCCACATCGCATGCAACACCTTGGCGGATGACGACGTCCGCCCTTGCCACGCTGACATGCACCGGCTTACGGCAGAGGAGTGGTACGCAGTCTGGCACCGCGCCCACAAGCGGCATGAGGGCACCACCCGCGCCATCGGGCTCAAGGCCCTCGAGTCCGTTCGCCGCTTCCGTCGCTGGCCCCGGCCGCGCCTCCGCGTGCAGGGCGCTCTCCCATGGCTGCCGCACTCTGGCACCAAACGCGCGTTCCAAGGCATCATCCACCGCCCCAGACCTTGCTGCTGCCGGCCATTCGCGACCTCAAGGTCATGCTTTCGCCAGTGGCCGTCATTGCGCCCCGGGCTGGCTTGCGCAATGCCCCCAGCTTCTACCGCCGTCTTGGCGATAGTGGGCCATGGCCGTGTTCATGCCACATGCATCCGGACCTCCCCCGCTACCCGTCCCCTGACGGCGAGTGCCACATATTCGCCCCACAGGACACATGGCTCTGGCCCGCTCACCTCTCGCACCTGCGCACCCTGCCAGCGCACACAGCACTCGTGCCATCCCAGGCGCGGTACACTGCCACATGCCGCCGCCTGCTCCGGCGCCTCGTGGCTGCGCTACGGCTCGACTGTTCGGCGGCCTTCATCGACTGCTGCGTCCATGACGTGGTATCCAGCATTGCCTTCGACTTCGACGCGCCGCACCTCCCGTTGGACTTCGACCCCGTACCGGAGTCGGTCATTCGCGCTGGCCGGTCACTCACACGCGGCCTCGTCGTCGAAGAATTTCAGAAGACCAAGCACGTGCTCGTAGCTGAGTGTCCCCGCCGAGTGCAGTTGCTCTGCACGGCCCTGTTCGGCATCACGGGGCAGAACCCGCACTTCGTGTAACACCCGGGCTTGACAGCCGAAGCCGTACTCCAGCAGGTGGCCTCCGTCCCTGGCCTCGGGGCCGATCTCCAACCCGCTCGCCTGTCTAACCCCCGCCATTGGCGCATGGCGTCGGCGTCGGCCCCAAACAAAAAACGAGAAAAACCAGACAGCCGACGACCGCTCGTGGACCGTTCGCACTGGCCGACACAGGGCTTCGAGTCGCCAGCAGCACGAGCAATCGATTGGATCAGCGGCACAGGCATCCCTGAGCATCTACATCGACGCGCAGCGCACCGACTCGCTGCTGCCGTTGCTCGAGCGCTTCAGCGAACTGGCCCCCCACGGGCCCGTGCAGAAGTACGGGAGCGACCTCACCGACTGCTTCACGAACATCCCACACTGCCTTGTGCGCCGGGCTTGGGCCTTCTACCAGGAGGTCCTGGCTGCACGGGACACCTCGGCCATCGCCGCCCCGCGCCGGCGCGGATTCGCACGAACCCTGCCGTTCGAGCCGCCCAGGGCCTCGCCCCTCCACGTGGTCTTCCGGCCAGCGGACCTCACCGCTGCCATCGAGCACAGCCTCGCGAACCTCTGGCTCGCGGTGGGCACGCTCGTCGGTCGTGCCACCGACGGACTCGCAATGGGCAGCTCTTTGGCCGGAGCCTTCACCCGTATGGTGCTTATCTACTGCGACGTCGTGTTCCACGCCTCCCTCTACAGTGGGCGCGGCCTCCCGCCGCCTGCTCGCTCCAGAATCCGATATTACGTCGTCGAGGGTGTCCGCATCCTCATCCTCGAGTCCCGGTACATGGACGACTACATATGCCTATGGAAGGCCTCGGTAGACACGCCATCTCCGTCGCGTAGCGGATCACATTGCTTCCTGGCCGTCTTTCCGCTACCCGCTTCCGAATGAGACAGACGGCGGCGATGTCATCACGGGCATGCGGCTTTCCCTCGATTCATGTGGGAGAGTCTCGGTACGGCCGGCGTCCCTCGATCTCGGGTCCTACTCGGACGACTTCCAATACCCACCGTACATGCACTTCCGTAGTTTCGCTCCGAACGCCACCAAGAGAGCCATCGCCCTCGGCCTCATCGCGCGGACCGACGCCTTCACGTACCCCCCAGACGCGAAGGCGGCCGCGCTCGCCGACCTACTCACGCTCCTCATCACGGCGGCGGAGTTCCAGGCGGCTGTCGTAAAGCGGTGGGCCACGCAGAGCCAGGTGAGCGCCCCCAGGCCATGGGTCACGAAGGCATGCGAGCAATGGGAGGCTCGTTCTGCCTGATC
>CAUYUJ010020771.1:712904-722904 GCA_963575745.1 Prorocentrum cordatum | reverse complement strand
ATGGTGGGGAAAAACGATCAAACTCCTGGGTTCGAGGATAGAAGCTCTTGAGCGTTGCAGGGCGTTTTCTGTGGATCTGACAGACCTCTTGTCGTCCGGGCTGGGTTCCTCTCGAGATTCTGCACTTGCATGGAGAGGTTGGAGAGCAAATTTTTCAGGTCGGCAGTGGAAAAGTCCAGCCAAGGCTGCCGGCAGCGGGAACGCCCGCCTCCAAAGGCCTCTGGAAGTCTTCTTCAAGGGCTGCCGGTCTCCGGCGGCAAGGGCCCCCATAGGTCTCCAGAGGCATAGGCCTTCTGTACGAGGGCCCCGCTGTGGGGGAAGAGCTCGGGGAACGAGCCTGCTCCAGACAAATTCGGCCAGATCGACTTTATCCTGGTGTCTTCCGACTGGCGGGGCCTGCTCAAAAATGTCTGGAGCGACAAGGGGCGGGTTTTGGCTTCGCACCACTTTCTCCTGACCGCAACGGGCCCGGACCCCAGGCCCCCAGACCTCGTTGTGCGTGTATGTGTGTGCGTGGTGTGTGTGTGTTTGCTTGTTATGTTACATACATATGTATATATACATATATATATATATATAGTTGTTTCCCCTCTCTCTCTCTTTCTCTCTTTTCTGCGTGTGTTTATCGGTGGATACGCATGGACACAGTAAGCGTTCATCCGAATGACCTTCAACTACCAGGTAGCTTTCTGTAAGCATACGTAACAACGTGACGCCACTTATTGAGCTGCGAAGCAGTTGTCTATAAGTATCCCGGTCTTCAAGCGACTATGGATTGCCAGTGCAATCGCGTGTATTTGCAGTTGCACCACAACATGCTGGTTAGAGATATACTGAACCATCTTAAGCATTGTATTTGCAACAACAATTAACGTAGACACTGGGGAGCAGAAGCGTGGCCGGCAAGCTGGCGACACCTCGGCAATGCGATAACGTGCCGCCGCTGTGGTCGTCGAGCCACCGAGAAGCGAAAACGGGTGCAAATGGGACCTGCCATCGATGTGGGTCCGAAAACGGGCTGGAGGGAAGCCCAGCGGCGCGAGTGGCCCCACAAACCGACCATGAAGCAAACGATGTGTGCGTGAAAGCCCGAAGCCGGGTCGGGCAGAAACGGCAAGCGTTCATCACACGCACACGCGTACACACAAGCACGCACACACATGATCCGATCGCGGGAAAACCAACGCAAGGCAAATCGCACCGCTTCAGAAGCGACGCCGCCGGGGCTCTCAACGGACAAACGCACACACACACACACACACACAAAGCGAACCACCCTGGAACGCCCAAAAAACGTTCAGCCTCATCTTCGATTATCCCGAATCCCGCCTGGTCGACCGTCGATCCAAACACAGAAGGGGTAGCCCGCATTGAAAGGAAAGCGGCCGTGCTACAAATTTCACGAGTAAACGACTCATCCATGCTGAAAGCTACTTCTCGAAACTAGTGGTCATTCAAATAATATGGCAAGAACTGCCAAGGGAATTGACACATGCTGCTAAGAGGTTGCACAGGTTGCCAAAGGGTTGCTAAGCGGGTACAGCCGTGATAAATGTCAGCAGGTCCGCCGCGGACATGCTGACATGCATAAGGAAACGTTGAAGGACTGCGGCAATCCTTCATACAGATTAACAAATCCCTCAAACCCTGGATCCAAACATGTCGGCATCTTGCATTTACTGCGCCGCCTTCCGCTGAGCTTCCGCGAGCTTCCGCCGGCGAAGCGGAGCCGTTTTACTTCCTCTGGCCTTTCGTCGGCTGTCGCCGATGGCGAGATTCGCCGAAGGCGACCCTTTATGGAACGCCCCAAGTAGCATGACTCCCCCCCCCCCCCTCCCCTTGCCTCCCCCTCCCCTTTTGACTCCGGATCCACCGTGCTTTGGTCGATTATCCTACTTCCACTCGCGTTGGAAATTCATCCCAAAGACTGCAGTAAACATACTGGACATGTCAGCCCCGGACACAGCGGGCGGATATGCCCAAATATGTATGGCGGAAGCAGCGACGGCAAAGTGATGTGGACATCGGCATCAAGACAGCTTGAAAACTGAGGCGGGAAATCCCGCCCTGCTTGCGAAATCGCCCAGAAGGCGGCGGATCCGGAGTCTAGACCTGTTCCGACGTTACTTTGTGACGTTGCTCTGTGATGCGGGCCCACTTTGAACAGGAGGAGGAGGAAAAGGAAGAGGAGGAGCAGGAAGAGGAGGAAAAGGGACTGACTATACCAGGTCTGACGACCTGCTCGGCATTGCGGCCGCTGCGCCGCGGCTGCGCCCAGCCCCAAAAGGGGCCCCAAACCAAGAGGGCCAGGAAGGCCAGAGAACCCGCCCCAGGGGACCGAGACCCCGCAGACAGGAGACAACTCCCCCCCCAGCGCCCTCTTCCTCAGGCCTCGGCCTGCTTTTGCTCCTGGCTCGGCTCCTCCTCCCCGGCCTGCTGTGCGAGCCAGCTCTAGATGTTCTCCAACTTCGAATGCCGTGCGTTGTCAAGGTCGTCCAAAAAGCCGTCCGAGATGAGATGCAGAAGCCCCGGAAGGCGAACGTCAGTTCCGCGCTGGAACCCGTGCCACCGTTTCCGCAAGAAGTCGACGCAGTCGCCGCCGCCGTAGTCGTAGCACTCGTTGATGCTCCTCGGGCCGATGCTGGGGCCTCCTCTGCCAACGCCAACTCCACGCCAGAGCGCTTGGTGCCAGCAATCTCGTCCTCCAGCGTCTGCTGCTTGCCGGAAAGAACGCCGGATTTGTCGTAACGTCGATGGCTTGCTCCCTCCTCCGCCAGCTCCACGCCAAAGCGCCTGACACCAGCAGACTCCGCAACCATCACATGAACTGCTGCACCCATCTTGATGCTACCCAGGCTCGGGTTGTCACGGATGTGCACGAATATGTCGCGGCCGCCATCCGCGCCGTCGACGAACCCGTACCCCTTCTTGAGCATATATGTCTTAAGTCTGCCCTGCTTAAACTTGAATGCGGAGCCCGACTCCAGCACCTCAGACCTCGCACTTAGGGTATTATCCTCCTCCAGGTCATTGTCGTCCTTCGTCTGCGCCGCATCTTTGTCGTCACCGATGTAGAAGAACTGCGTGTCCACCTTCTCCGTCTCCTCCGCCATGCCACTCGACCTCCACAGCAAGAGGTTGGACATTTCCTCTGCCGACAGACAACCCAATACGCTGACTCGTAGGTCCTCGGGCTAGGGGGCGGCTCGAGGCTGGGGGGCCTCTCGAGGTCTACCAGCGCCAACTGCTGCTCGAGCGCCGTCGAAGGCCGCGGGGAGGGCCTCCTTAACGGCCTGACCTTGGTCCGCGGCGGCTCGGGCGCTCCCGGCTGCGGCTGGTCAACGTCCAGCGCGGCCCTGACCAACGTATGCACGGCCGCCCCGATTGCAACGTGGAGCATGCTCGTCGCCGCCCTCTCGGCTCGAATCCGTCGCCATGAGGCCTCCTCTGCAGCTGCCGTGCCGCACCATCGCATCGCGGCTCCCACGGGCTGCTCTGGGAGCAGTGCTCCCCTCCCAAGTGCGCCCGCGGATGGCTCCTGAAGCCAGGAAGGGCTAATGAAGAGGTGGAATAGGAAGAAGAGGAGCAGGGGGAGGAGGAGGCGGAGGAGGAGGTGGAGGAGGAGGAGGGAGACGAGGAGGAGGAAGACGAGGAGGAGGTGGAGGAGGAGGAAGACGAGGAGGAGGAAGACGAGGAGGAGGAGGAGGAGGAGGAGGAGGAGGAAGAGAAGGAGGAGGAGGAAGAAGAGGAGGAGGAGGAAGAGGAGGAGGAGGAGGAGGAAGAGGGGAGGAAGAGGCGGAGGAGAGGTTGACTCCGCTGCACCGGACCCCCCCCGCTGGGCCTCCTCGGCGCGGCGGCCGGCGCGGGGCCGCCGCGGGCCGCCGCCGCCCCGGGCCGCCGCCGCTCCGGCGGCGGCCAGCGCCAGGGCCGGGCGGCGGGCCCTGGCCTCGCCGGGCGCCTCGGGCCTGTCGGCGGCGCGCGCAGCGGGACGTCGGCGGCGAGTGGAGGGGGGGAGCAATCGGGATCCACCGAGAGTGAAGAACTACCAAGCAATCGGGACCGAACCCACCGCGTCCCCCGAGGGTGGTCAGAGTTTGCTGCATCATGTGTTGCGGTGTTGCTGCCATGCGATGTGGGTCAACCCCTCTCAGAGGGGTTGACCCTGAGGGGGGGCGTTGAGTTAGACCGCTGGTGCACCGAACTGCCGCAAGCAGATGCGCCCCCCCTGCATGCCCCACCGATCGGCAACCGTCGGGAGCTGCTGGCGGCTGGGGGGCATCTATTTTGGGCGGTTCGGTGGAAAAGAAATCGAACTCGCCCACCCCAGGCCCCCCCCCCTTTGCGAGTTCCCGAAGTAAGACGAAGCCAGGACGAAGATAAAATCGGATAAGGACAAATCGAGAATCGCTGAGATCCTGTGGATCTGGAGGATGTCTCGGGCGCCGCGGCCTTCTCAGAGCGTTCCGGAACGCTCTGAGAGCGAACGCTGCTGAACGGATTTTATTCTCATCCTAGCCCCGCCCGAGGAAATGAGCTCGGCAACGGCTCAAAAAGTGCCACCACATTCGCATGCATACAAAAAACTCAGGATAATCACATGGAGTCACGGGCCCAGTTCCTCGGAGGGCGGCAAAATGAGTCGACGGCGCTCACGCGCCCGAGCCCCGAGAGACTCGGCCTCAAGGAGAAGGTCCCCCGCGGGGCTTCTCTGAAGGCCTCCAGCCTTCTGAGAAGCTTTTTGTGTCTTCGGGGATGGCTTTGAGAACTGCTCAGAAGGTCGGGGGACTCCCGAGCCTTCTGAGAAGGCCTGTCCCCTCTCGGCGGGGCGCGCAACTGGACGCCTCCCAAATGAGCGACGATCAAAAACTGGTCTGAAGCGAGATGACGTGGCGACCTTATGCGGTGGCTTACGCGGGCCGCCAGCGCGGCACGCTACAGTGGAGACGAAGGCGCTCACGCGCGACGTTACACGGGCAGCTTAGGCGCCCAGGTCGGCGAAGACGGACCCTATTTCTTGCGTCGCTCAAATAGGGTCCAAGTGCACCCCTACTTGGAGTGAAGTGAGGACACTTTGAGATAAGAAGGTCGACTTCACTCGAGGCGATTTCTTGAGCAGTAGTCCAAGTCCTGAATTACAAGAGCTCTGCGCAAAAATAAGCTCCGAGGAAGGACCCAGGGTCCAGTCCAGATTCTTCATTTTCGAAGGCGGCATTTGGAATCCATACGAGTTAATACCTTTGATTGTGATTAAGGGTGTAGATGGGGATCGCGCCGCATCGCTGATGCATCGCCGATTCGGCTCGATGTGGAGTCCGATTTTCTCATCGGCGATGCATCGGTGATGCGGCGCGATCCGTCGACCCCATCCACTCCGACCCCATCTGGGAGGCCCAGAGCAACCCTCTCCTCAGACGTTGCAACTTGTTCACGACGTCGGCCCCTGGCAATCTCGACCACCTCCCTGTGGCAAGATCTTCATCCCCTCCACGGCTGGGAAACGGCATTCGCAGGTCGAAAATTCAACGAAGAACCAGCCGTCACGATTTTGTCGCGTCGCCCAGAACTGGGAACTGCCTGGTGCCACGACCCCCACTGAGCTCCCGACGCTTTCCCTGGGGATGACGCGTCATCCCAGATCCACCTCTGACGGCCCCAAGGATTGAAAAACTACCCCCGGGAACCGAGATCGAGAACGAACAACCCGGAGTGAAAAGAACAAATCTTCAGACGTCTGGGCCCTTGGCACGGCGGCGCGCCCAGGAGGAAGGAAAGCGGAGGAGGCGGGCCTTCCGAGAAACTCTCGGGGCCCTCTCCGAAGCCAGAGGGCTCCTCTGAAGGCCGCGGCGAGGGTCCAGCTGGGCTTCCGAAGGGCTGATTGTGTCAACCAAATTTGTGTTTCTTCGAGTTTCCGCCTCCTGGAAGGTGGCCGGCTCGAGCACCCCCGCAGGGCGCCATCAGGCATGGCAGCTGTGGAAGCCGTCTGCAATGTCGACGGGGTGACTGTTCCGATCTGCGCCCTCAAAACCATGCGAAGCAGACGTCGCGGCGTCGGGTTGTTCGAATTGTTCGGCCTCTGGAGGCCGTTTCCTGGCCCCAGGACAATCAAGAGAAACTAGCTCCGGAGAAAGATCCTGCCCCAGGGAAGTGGTCGAGCTCGCCGGGGCCAGCGTGGCGAAAAAAACGCTATGCCTGACAGGCCTGCAACCGCCGGACACCCCCAACATAGTAGTGTTCAGATGAATTCAGGTGTCTGGGTCACTTGCGAACTGCATACGCCCTGCAGCACTGCATGCGCCAACGTACGCAAGCGAGGTATAACGGGGCGACGGCCGCGCTCCACTTGTCAAATGAAGTAGTTGTTTTTATGTCCCCATTGACTGCATTGCATTGCAATGCACGGCGAGAGTACGGCGGGCGCCGCTTGCATGGACGCGCGCGGATTGACTCCTTCGTCCCAGAGCTCTGTTGGAGCACATCTGCACAATGCGCGGGTATGTGGTCTGATTCGCCCTTATGATTCGTACGTATAGGTGCTGTTCCCCGTTCTTGTTCGCGTTCCTGCCCCAGACTGTGGCGGCTGTGCGTTGTCAGTCTTTCGTAGCGCTTGCGCCACCACCCCATGAACGCGCCGCTTATCCCCGCGAGCCCATCCAGTTACCCGCGCCTGGGCCGACGCTCCATCATCCCGTGCGGTGAGTTGTGATATGCAATGAACGCGTAACTAAGCTTGACATGGCCGGGGATGGTGCCACATGTTCCGATCAGTCATTGCTGGTTCCGTCGGTGCTCCGATGGGGGAGGGGGAGGATGGAGCTGGGCAAGGAGGAGAGGGCAGGACACGAAGCAATTGACGAATGATGGAGGAAGAGGATGAGGAGGACTACTGTGACGAAGAAGGAAGAACGGACGGAGGAGGGAGACGGAGGAAAAAGGTGGAGTGAGGGGGAGCAGGACGTGGAGTGACATGGTTTGGGCGATGTATCTCGCCCGCTCGTTCGGGAAAGTTGCCGTCGCCGCTCTCGCTGTCAGAATCGCAATGGGCCTTCTCAGGACTTCGCGAACCACTTTTGGGCCGTTTTCGGGCGCACCTGACTTTTTTGTTTGGAGCCTCTTAAAATGCATTGGGTCTTCTTCGTCTGCCGCGGGAGCCTTCGAGCTTGCCGCCCAGGATGTTTCTGGAAGGTGCTCAGGCCAGCTCAAGGGCCTCTCGGGGGCTTCTGGGCTGCCCGAGGCCCGGAGCGGGCCTTTCTGGATGTCCGTCGGGCGTCTTTCGGGTTGTCTTGGCGGCCGCGGAGGTCGTCCTGATTACTTCTTCCCGGGCCCGCCGCGCCCGTCGACCGACGCGCGGCGATGGTCGAAACCAGGATCAATATGAAAGGGAATCGACATATATATACATATACACACATAAGCAGACACAAACAGAACTATAACTGAGAACAGGTCTGGGACAGTGAACTGCAGAGCGAGGTGTGAGGGCACGTCAGGGAAACAGACGATATGTATACAGAAAAGATGCAGCCGACAGAGAGAGAGGGTACGAAGTGTATGCTACAATTCCAACACACACACTGTTTGCTTCCCTGGCGGAATCTGCATCTACTCTGCTTACTAGATGCATGCCCTCACACATCGCCGTGCACTCTGTAGTGTCCTGTACTTTCTCGGCCATAGTTATACATATGCGCGCATGAAAGTACACGTGTGCACGTTCAAGGTTTGTGTGTATGTCCCTCCCTCTCTCTCTATTTTTCCATATATATATATATATATGTTTTCAATATCTATATGTATTTCCATATCTCGCTCTTTATGTATTTTTCGCCCTCTCTCTTTCTCTAAATGATTATATGTATCCCTCTCTCTTTCTCTTCGTCTTCTCTATGTACCAAGATTCGCCCCATCCTTTGTGATATCCACTCTCTAGATGTACGATATACCCTCTCACTCTGACCTCCCACCCGTCTTCATATACATGTCTAACAATGGTCGCACATACTCTCTCTCTCTCTCTCCAATCCATCTGGCCAACGCTGCTCGCAACTCTCTAACCCCTGCACCTTTCAGTATCAAAGACCCAGACGCTTGGCCAAGACCAAGACATCCTGCCAAGAATCCAGAAACGGGAACTGGGAAACCTGAAACCCACAAAAACCTTACACTGCTAGGTGCCCCGGATTCGGGAACCGGGAACCCAAAACCCAGCCGCCCACCGAACTGGGAACCCTAGAACCCAGCTGCACTGCAAGGACCCCCGGAGCGGGGAACCCGAAAACCCCGCCGACCTCTGCCGGGGAACCCCGACACCGGGAACCGAGAACCCGGGAACCCGACCCTCCCACAGAGTTCGGCCCGGGGCCTGGACTTAGGAACCCGGGAAGACGGAACAGGGAACCCAGCATTGGGAACCCGGGAGCCCAGCCGCCCACCGAAATCGGCCCGGGACTCTCGCCCGATCCTTCGGTATCCGCGAAGACCCCTTCATTGTGCAAGCGCTGAAAGGGGGAATCAAAACTCTTAGAACATTCCTTCGTGGGCCTGCAAGCAAGCCAGGATGCCTCGCCACCTCCTCCTCCTTCTCCTCCTCCTCCTCCTTCATCCTCCTCCTCCGCCTCCGCCTCCTCCGCCTCCTCCTCCTTCTCCTCCTCCTCTTCCCCTCCTCCTCCCTCCTCCTCCTCCCTCCTCCTCCTCCTCCTCCTCCGCCTCCTCCTCCTCCTCCCCCTCGTCCTCCACCCTCCTTCCTCCTCCTCCTCCTCCTCCTCCTCCTCCTCCTCCTCCTCCTCTTCTCATTCGGGGCAATACGATCTGATGTGTTTTAAGCCCGTTCGGATAAGTATTGACAGCATGGTGGTGCAGAAGACCCTCCCCGATGACATAACCGTGGCAGGTCAACATCAGTCGATGAGGATCTCAAGAAGACCCCCATAGCGACAACCAGGCGCCAGGTCGACCTGTCCAACCTACCTTTTGATGGCTCATACAGCACATGTTCCCGCCCTCCCCGCACCCCTGGAAGGCATTTAAGGCGGCTGTCGCACTGTATCTTCCTCCGCTGCCCTCATCAAGGCACCTCACCTGGCGGTCGTGTCTGGATGGGCTGGTGGGGATACTTTTCGGTCGCGTCCGCGAGCGAGAGCGCAGGCGGAGTCAGAAGCGTTCCTGGACACGGTAACGGCCTAATTAGCTACTAGACGCGCCGCAGGCCGGCCAGCCCACTCACCAAGCAGCGGCGGGGCTGCGCGGGAAAGCTGACGGGCTGAGGGCATCCAGGGAAGCTCAGGCACGTGCAGCCTGGCAAAATGCCAGGAAATTCGGTGTATGCCGTGAGGTATAACCCACTCAGACAGCGCGAGGACGAGTGCGCAGATGTCTACGTGTCCATCATGCCTGGTGGGCGCTCAGGCGAGGTGAACGATGGACGAGTCGCCAGTGGGGTGCCAGGCCCAGGGCCGTCCCAATCTGGTGGGGATACTTTTTGTTTAACAGCCGCAGGCGGAGGCGCCGACGGCGAGCGGTCACGGTCGGGCTGCGGCCGCGACTTAACTAGCGGGCGCGCGCGGAGCCGCGGATCAGGCGGCGAGCGGCGGCAACCCAGGGCGTCTGAGAGGCCAGCGGGCGTGCAATCCCAGGGAGTCTGCAAGGACGGCCCAAGGAAACGTGCAAACGGCAAACCCAGGGAGTCTGAGAGATCAGCCAACGAGGGGAGCCAGCGCATCCAAAATGGCGCGTGGGCGTTCCCGCCGTGATCGTAACAAGACGACAGTAAGGTAGGGAACGAACTCCAGGCAGGAAAGTCAGTCCAGGGAGTCTGACGGGTATGAGCAGACAGGGCTGGTGACGCGATCCTGCAGGAAAGTACTCTGACAGCGCCAGCGAACCGTCGCAGCATCAGAACGGGCATCCGTGAGGTGGAAGCTGAAGCCCCGCGGGCGGAGGTAAGGATCTTCCACTGTGGAGATGCGCCAGGGCCCAGTGGTCCAACGGTCTGGACTGGACCCAG